>CATIWM010089781.1:0-45893 GCA_949671775.1 Mallotus repandus | reverse complement strand
TTTAATTGAATATTCATCCATTAGCATAATGTTAAATGAATTTATTATCAAGAGTTGATAATATGAGTGACAAATTCATTTAGTACATATGCTATAAAATTGTTCGTAGTCGATAAATTAATATTTGGGTAATATTAATTTGACTATCACCTCTGTCTATTTTCCTTGATTAGTATGAGATACTAATAATGGGAGGTAGTGACTCTCATGCTACTTGATATAAGATATCATAATAGACATGTGGATACTCATGTGATGGGTGGATCAAACATGACATTAGATTTGTGATCGCGAGGATATTCACTTATAGTCAACGATCACAATCTAGGTCATAATAGTGCATATAGTCCTTTGACCTGAGGTGACACGGTCATCCACATTTAAATGGTTAGAGTTTGTTACCGCTTACATACTTGTGTTAATCACACATGGGTATATGGCATGCGGTGGCTCTAGTCGGTTAAATGTAGGGATGAGTGTTCAACCAAGATAGGATTCATTGCCTGGAGTGAACTGGGATAAGATCCTATTCTATCTAAGTTTATTCTTGATGAATAAGTTCATGGCCAGGACAAACATGGCATAGTCTGAAAGAGTTTCAGTGCTAGAAAGGCATTTCTAGTATTTATTATGTTTTATCAAGAATTGTAACTTGAGATGAGGGCATATGATATAGCTATTAGGGTTTGACTAAACCTTGACTCTAGACTATATCAAGATCTTCTAATAAAGGGATTCTAGTGCACGGTAATTATGACCAAAGGGTTCATGTGAATCAATACTTGCATTCATTTCTAATTAGGTAGTTGTGATATCGATGCTAGGGGTCACTCACAACTTATGAGAACTAAATGTGTATGATTGGGAATTTCACATTTAGACTTAAAAGGAGTTTCAAATAATATCAAGTGTTGATATTATCTTCTTATTGCCAATTAGACATGAATCTAGTAAGTTAAACCTAAAAGAGCTTTACCAAATCACCATTGATATTAATCTAATTATTGATTAAAGAGTTTAATCAATTAATTAAGATTAATAGAATTGGATTTATGCTTTAAGCAATTATTCTAGCATATCATGAAATCTAATTCCACCAAGGGTTTAATTATTAATACTTAATTAATATGATATATTAATTAGAGTATTAAATTAATAATTAATGTTGTTTCCAGTTGGACTTGGATTAATGGCCCAAGTTGTTTGGGCCTAGGCCCAAAAGAGTTTTGGACTAAAGATTAATCCAAGATTTTGAGAAAGCCCATGGACCTAATCCAAGCCCATTTGTTATATGGATTGGGCTTAGGCCAAGTGTTGGCCTAATTACTAAGCCCAAGTCCATGTATATGTGAATGGACAATTTTATCATATTAAGCATACATTATCTCTTAAGCGTATAATGTTGACCATGGCAAATGATAAGTATTAGGCTTGGCATATTAGGCACATTATCTCTAATGTGTAAAATGTTGACCATGGTTATGATACGGTGTATATCTCATTGTTATGTGTAGAGAATATATGTAGACATATACATGAGATGTATTAATTCTCTACATAATTCTTAGTGCATTAGATAAGTATACAAGTTGTATACTTATCATGATGAGTTGTATACTTATCATGTGATTAGGTGTTTGCTTTCTCAAGATATAAATAGATAACCTAAGACATGTTTCTAAGGTTAGAGAATTAAGTGAGTTTTGTGTAGAGACATAAAAGAGAGAAACAACATATATACAAAATAAACCCAAAATATACTTGCAAGAGATTGAGTTAGTAAAAGACTTGTGAGGGTCACTAGAGAGGAAACTTGCAACTAACCAAATGAAAGCAAGAAGGGGATTTCGTGGAGCTTTGGTGTTTCAAGCAAGAGGCCTAACACTTGGGAGGCTAAGGCATATGATTCAAGAGTTGAACCTAACTACATCAAAGCTTGTAGATACTATTGTGGTCTACAACAAACTTAGGAGATTGTAAGTTTTCTCAAAACTTAGAATTCCTAGGTTATTGCTTTTACTTGTTGTTATGATATTTAGCTATATGTTAAATGCAAATTGGATCCTAAGGATTGGAATTCTTCATGTGATGAAGGGTTATGTTAAGCAAAATTTTTGAAATTTGCCTTACTTGGGTTTATGCTCACCACACAACTTTTTAATGCCTAAGTAGCATAACCGATTCCTAAAATCTAGATAAATTGTGATTTTGCAAAAAATAAATTTGTTGGAACCACTACTTTTGTAGGAGAATGTATACTATGAGAATCTTGCATAATCAATTTCATAAAATGACCATTAGAATAAGTTTATTCAAAATTCAGTTTTTTTAATCTTTATTTTTTTAAAATATATAGATTTGGTTTATGTTTTCTTGTATGGGCCACACCCTTTAAGATTATTATAAGACTTTTGCATCATAACGTCCAGAAGAATCATGTTCATTGCATATGGATGTGATTTAAAGATTAAGGCGTTAAGGTATTAGGTCATTGAATTTTTATGCATGACCATAGCTTGAACCTTTCCTTTTCATTGCAATACTTATTTTTCTCTGTTTGAATTCATTTAATTTTTTCTAGTTTAACATTCTTCTTGATTATGGAGCTTTTATTTCGAATCAATTTTTTTTACTATATTTCATTAATAATTGAATAATTATTTATTGATGATGCATAGGGAAGATAACAAAGAAAACTACTCATAAGCAAACGTGGAGAGTACTTGTGATGACATGTTAGTGGATACTTCAGGTCCTATACAAGAGTTTGAAATTTTATGGAAAATATTAGGAATAATTGGCAACATCAACGTGTTTATGCAGTTGTCTAATTACTTTGTTATATTGTGCATCTTTTACATTTATTGGACATTCAATGTCTAATTTTTAATAAGTCCACGAGTAATAATGTTGAAAGAGAAGTAGTTAGACAAAAGTTAATGACTCAACTTACTCAAAATGAAAAGGATTGCCAAAATATTTTACGTATGAGTCCTTATGCTTTTACAGTATTATGTCGAAGATTGAGAGGGACTAATGTATTAAAAGATTATAGATTTACAATAAGCACATGTTAGGCCATAATTTTAAGAATCGAGCATTAGGATTTTTTTCCAATGCTCGGGTGAGACAGTTAGCTGCCATTTTCATAATGTATTACGAGCTGTCATCATATTAGAAGCAGAAATCCTACAACAACCTTCTGGAGCTGAAGTTCCTTCTTAAATATTCAATAATAGTAGATTTAAAGTTAAGACTTATACATTTACACAAATATTAAAAATTTCAATTTATATATACACACACATACATGCACATATATGGCATGCTTGTTAGTGATATGCCCTAGGCCAATTATGTAATGGTCATATTTTGACTTTGTCATATTTTCATTTTATTAATAAAGAGGCAGTTTTATTATTACTGGCTAATTCTAGTATTATCCTTGATTCGTTAGTTCTACTAAGATCATCAAGTATGTGACTTAATAGTAAAACTCTAAGGTGATACTTGAATTCTAATCTAAATATCCCTAGTCAATTATTGTTGTGGGAACAACAATGAATAAAGACTAATATGAGGTTGATTGATGATTAAGTTTTACTGATCATGTGTATGAGATATTAAGTCAAACTCATAGGTACATATTTAGAGAAATGATGTATTGGATCGACCCACTATGAGAATACCACATGGATTGTTGTTATAGGTAATTCTCATCACATAAGTACTATTTGAGTCCTTTGACCTGGAATCACCATGGTTTCCTGCATGATAAGTTCTATATTTTAACACATCCCTATGTCATCTTTAACCGGATGGTAAAACAGGTTGTGGTTGGATATAAAATGAGTTGAGTGAGGGATGTGAGTGGTTAAAATGAAATTTGTCCCTCAGTTATTTTAAGAAGATATATGTTGGGCCCCTCCTGAAGAGAAATGCATGGCAATGCTAGAATGATAAAGAATTATCAGTATCAGTCTACTTAGGAATGAGAAACAATACAATTGAACAATATAAGGATGACATAATCCATGCCTTATGTTCAATCAGGATATCATGTGACAAAATGACTATAGTACAAACTGTGTATCAGGTTATGTCGGATTATTGACCTTTACATAACTTGGGTAGTCATAATGTCTTGCTAGAGACCAATTATGACTTGTGGGTTGAAATGGAAATTTTAGGCCCACTACCAACGTTGTGTGAACCTACAGGGTCGCACACTTAAAACAAGCCCAAAACAGACTTGGGTTAATTAGCCTAATAATTATCTCTATGGAAGATTAAATATATATATATATATATATATGTATGTATATATATATTTATATTAGTATTTATTTATTTATTTTCTAATTTATTTAAGGTAAGAGTTATTTAAATAAATAGGAAATGATTCTAATTTGGAATTAGAATTAAAGTGGAAAAAGAAGTCTAATCTTACCAAAACTGTTTGGGTAAGAGAAACCCTAGATATGATGTATATACAAACATCTCATTATGTAGGGTTTAGGTTAAGCCACTTTTTTTCCTCCTTGTTCCTACACCTCTTTTGTGAAAAGAAAAGACATAGAGAGAATTTGTGTTGTGAGACAACAAAGGTTCTAGCATACCTACTTCGCTTTGGATCACCTTGTTCGTATGGATACCATAGAGGGCGTGACCTTTTGGTGACGTCTCAATCCAATAAAAGGAATACGAAAAGCTCGAGATAGGGTGTCACCAGAGTGAATCCCCTCTCATCCTTCTAATAATCTTCCTATAATATCATCTTAGTGAGTGTTTGGTAACCCTCTCAATCAATCTAGTTCGAATTACATGAATCTGGGTTATGGGTTTTTATGGTTAAAGTTTTTATTTTCCGCTGCGTTATAGATCACGAAACCCAACAATGCTATAATTAGAGGTGAATATACTTTCACCTACAGGATTGTGTCAGTGCTATTGATTGTACACACATTCATGTGAAAAGTGCCATGAGAGGATGCTTCTAAATTTCGAGGGAGAAAAGATTGGTTAACCCAAAATGTATTAGTAGTATGTTCTTTTAACATGAAATGTACTTACGTATTGCTTTGTTGGGAGGGAACTGCGTTATACTCAAGAATTCTTAAAAATGCATTAATTAATGAAGATAAACTCATCATTCCTCAAGGTAAGTGAAAATAAGCTCACAAATTTTATTTCTGAAAATTCTAAACAATATGCTTTAATTGATTTATCTTTGTAACAGGAAAATTTCATCCAGTGGACGTTGGGTTCCCATTATAGAGTGGGTTAGTTACACCATATAGAGGTGTTCGTTATCACTTGAAAGAGTACTCTAGATGTGCACCTAAGAATGGGAAAGAATTATTCAATCATAAGCATTTTTCCCTTTGAAATGTCATTGAGAGAGCTTTTGGAGTTCTAAAGAAACGATTTCCAACTATAGCTAGCGGGACTGAACCTCATTATCCACTTGAAACAATGACTGAAATAATACTTGCATATTTCATACTACATATTTTTTAACAGGTGTTAATTCTAACGAAGATTTAATTGCTAAAGTTGATGCAAAACTTCTTCAAGCGCATGATAGTGCTCCGATAATTAGTGATAGAATATCTAATGATGTTAACTCTAGGGTAGGAACAATGGCAAGAGACAATATTACAAGAGAGATGTGGATTGACTATTGAGCTAGCTTATGATCAACTGTTTAAGATGATTGATGAAATTATGCAATATTCAGAACTTTGAAAAGTTGAATCATTTCATATTTGTATTGCCGTTTTTATTTTTTTTATTAAGTTTTGGTATGGTGTGTTTTACTATACTTGACAGTAGTGCCAATTCAAATTTTAAAATATTTTATGTTTATTAATTTTTTTGCTTTTTTTTAAATGTAATTGACATTGCACACACACACACACACACACACACACACACACACACACATATATATATATATATATATATATATATATTGGAATTAAGAATATTATATTTTATAACACAAAAATGCCAAAGAGATAAAAAGTTGGTAATACTAAGGGCAATAGTTCTGGAAGAGACAATGTGGTATGGACTCCTAAAATGGATGATGTGTTGATTGATGCAATGTTAGATGAAGACCGTAAACGAAATTGACCAGATGGAACTTAGAGTCCTAAAGCATTTAACAATATGTTATCATTACTAAGAAATGCGTTTGGACCCATTATTTTGAAGCTAAATATTAAAAATAGGATGAAGATATTAAAAAGAATCTTTGTAGAATGTAAAGATTTATTTGATGGCCTTAGTGGATTTGCTTGGAATTGTATAATTAAGATGTTTGAGGCTGAGAATGAAGTTTGAGAGCGCTTAATTGAGGTAATTATTTACTCTATAATTAATGCATATTAAGTTTATTAATTATCAAATAATATATGTAAATTTTATTTAATTTTGTATTTAGGCAACACCAATTTGTAATTGTGATAAACTATATGAGCTTTATGGTGAGCAGAGGGCGACTGGTCAATATGCAGAAAGTGTAAAAGAAAAGGTCCAATGTTGGCAAAAAGAAAAAATTCATCACAAATTAACTTGAATGAATCATTTGATAGTTTGTTGATGTCTGATAGTGAAGGAAATTGGTCATATGACATGCAAAATGATGAAGATAATATTAATGGCTTCAATCCAGAGCCAACACCTTCAACAAATTCTCAAGGCACACTGTCTTCTAAAAGTTCCAAACATAAGGCAACTATGATGGAAATGTTGGAAACTCAATATAACAAATTGAATTATGGAATTGAGCGTGTTTCAGAAGTGTTAGAAAGAGGAAATATTATTGCTGAAAGATCTCTAGCTATTCTTCAAAGTGATCGACTTCATTACTACAAGGAAGAAGAGATTTACTCAAAGTTGGAATTAATAGGAATGCATCCAGATTTTGTGATGAATGCTTATTATTATTTATCAAATAATCCATCAGCAAGAGCTTTTTTTGCTCTCTCCTGAGCTAGATATTTGGAATGGTTGATGAGGAGTATAGGTAACATGTGATAAGGTGGTAAAAAATTTTAATGATTGAGGATAATTATAATTAAAATGTTGTTAGTATGTCTTAATTAAGTGCTATGTTAAAATATTATTATGTATCCTTATGTTTTATTTTATTAAAACTACATTTGGTCTACTGAGATCATTGGAAATATTATTAATTACAAATATAACTTAAATGATAATATATTTGTAGAACAATAGTATATGTTATTTAGTTATGGTTGTTGTTCTATGTATTTTGTGTAGCTAATGGGTTGATTTGTAATTAATTTAATTGTACTTGTCAAATTTCGAGTTTCAAACCTAACAATTTTTACCCATAAATATGCAAGTTTTATATGTACTATTTTTGTTGAATTAATAATTTGGATTGACTTTCTCAAAAAAAAAAAATTGGATTGACTAATTTAATGAGTTTTATATTCTTACAAAGTTCATTAATAAAAATTTGATAAAAAAAAGTTCATCAATAAAAAAATAAAAAATAAAAGGTTTGTAATAAGTATTATTATTTTAGTACATGGGCATAATAGTAAATATATCATATCTTATTTTCTTTTTTTAAATATATTATCTTTCCAATAGAAAAAGTACCTTCACTTTCTTTCCTCTCTATATTATTTTCCTTCAACTCCAAATACAAAAGAGGAAAATAATGATATTTTCCTCCTTATTTTCTTTCCTCCCTTTCCAAACATAGTGTAAGGCTTTTGAAATCATATTCTTTTGATTTTCTAGATCAATAATGGCATGTACAAGACTTTGTTTAACTTGAATAGTCAAATACTCTTCTCGATTATAAGCATCTTCAACATCTGTTAGTCTTATCATAAGGGTTAGTGTAGCATCAAGTTGCTTCATTTTAGGAAGCTCTTTTATTTGCTACACAGTTAAGGTGGCCTTCTTGTCATTCCTCCCTTTTATCTTTTGGCTTTAACTCAAGGTAAAGAATCCAAAATTTTTCCTTGGCATGTTTGTTGGTACGACAGTTATCATAGTATTATTTCTATGTTGACTCATCCTTGTTCTATTTCCCTTTTCTTTTCCAATCAGATATACTAGAAGATTTTGGTTTCTCATTTTTCTTGTCAAATTATTTATTTTTAGCTTTAATAGCAATAGTTTTGATGGTAGCTTCTTTAATGGATTATATAGTGAACAATTTGAGTTCTCTTTGTATGTAGTTAGTAAGACCTCTGGTATACTTCATGAACACATTATAGTCATTAATATCATAGCTTGATTGTGGAACTCTATGGTATACTCTTGTAAAGTTTGGCCAAATTTTTGCTTGTAGTGTTTCCATTTATACCATATTTCCTCTTCATACCTAATAAGATAAAATTGTTTTCTTAATAATGCTTTAAAATCTTTCAAAGTCAAATATGATACATCGTATCATCGTTGGTAAGACTTCCACTATGTGAGGAAATATCTTGAAAGTTTTAAGCTTGCAAACTTTATCTTTTGAGCATTAAAATACTTATACATAGTGTAATAATATTTCTAATATATCTATCCAAT
Organism: Mallotus repandus; assembly: GCA_949671775.1. Taxonomy (NCBI): domain Eukaryota; kingdom Viridiplantae; phylum Streptophyta; class Magnoliopsida; order Malpighiales; family Euphorbiaceae; genus Mallotus; species Mallotus repandus. Next base: position 37,325 of record CATIWM010089781.1, on the reverse strand, counting down.
TATCTAACTTTTCAGGTTCAATTTCACCTTTGTAGATAGGAATATAAACCTTAAAGTCAATCTTTAAGGTATTGACAAGATTTTTATCACCATCTAATTTAAACCTTTTGATCCTCCTTATTAGGTTATATATCGACTTCGTCTTCACTCTCTTTGCCAACCTTCTTCTTAAGCTTATGATTAGACTTCTTAAAATAGGGTGCATGTGGAATTTTTTCAAAGTTGATACCTTCAAGGAGTTGAGTAATTGATGCTCTCGAGTTTTGAACTTATTGTTATAATATGGCGATTTTATCACCTTTAGGATTAGATGTTTCGTGTTTTTCTTCTCCTGACATCTTATCTTTTTTAGACCTTCATTTTCTTTGTACCAGTAAAGGACCTTTAAGCTCTTCTCCTAAAGTTTTATGTTGACCGTGAGTTAGGACCATAAACCACCTTCTTCTTTTTTGGATCTATTGCTCTGATACCATTTGATCTAAAACTTCTAGGAAAAAGAACTTAGAATTCCTATTTGAAGGAATTTGAATTTATACTTCTTTTTAGAAGAAGTTTCTCTTGAAATGAAGAGGAAGATAAGAAATAAAAAAATTAAAGCTAAGCAACTATTTTAAGTTCTGCTTATTTTAACTAATTAAATAACTTCTGTTTATATGCATGTTTTAATAACTAAAAATAACTTAAAGAAAAATAGCAAATGAATTTGAACCTTCAAACATTAACAATTTAAATTCTTAATTAATATAAACCATTAATTTAAAATAATAAATTAATATATTATATAATAAATTTATTTATCTATTATATAATAAATTATAATAATTTATTTTAATTAATAAAGATCCTCCTGGATCATAAACAACGTCTATCAAAGGTTTATTTGAGGTTTGGTTTGGTCTCGTTAAGGTTCAATTAAGTAATTAGATAAGGTTTTAGGGTTTCAAATGGTTTGGAAAATCATTCTTCTTAATCAGTCTCATTAATTGACGAAATATTTTTCTACTTTCATCATCGACTTTCAGGGTTTTAAAAAAGGCCCTAACAACATCAATTATAATTTATGTGTAAATTAGATGAATCATAATATATATGTTTATCATTAATTCTCTAATTAATTAATTCATATTCATAAATCATGTTTGGCATCTAGCAATGCATTATGACCACTCAAATGTTAGAACTTAGTTAACATGATTGCAAAATCAACCTTTTAATGAATGATTTCTCTCAATGATTCAGTTTTTTCATTATCTTATGTTGCAGTTGAATTATAGAGTATGGATCCATGTGTCAACTATATAAAATAACCAATCATATTAGTTCTTGATACAATGCAATTGATTTGTGATTTTATTATCTTCATTATACTCAACCTTGTGTATGAATTTAATATTACTGAATATCAGGATATAGTTAGGATATAATCACATGACAAATTACTTTAGGTAATGCATCCTTTATTGATAATTCATTTTCTTTATATGATTCATATTATACCCAATGATAAATCCACAAGCCAACCTTAATGGATGACATAAGTTTATATCAAAGTATAATAATCCTCATATAAGATACTATCGTTTATCTCAAGTATAAACATAACAACTTACATAATCATTCACATGAATTATTATCTATAAAACACAATGGGTAAAGCTCTATATAGAAAACTCATCCATAAGCCAACCTTAATAGATGACATAAGTTTATATCAAAGTATAGTAATCCTCATATAAGACACTATCGTTTATCTCAAGTATAAAGATAACAACTTACATAATCATTCACATGAATTATTATTTATAAACACAATGGGTAAAAATTGAGTAAATTCTATGAACGATACCAAAACTTTGCACTCAATTACGAAATGGTACCATTACTTTAATTTATATCTTTTTAGTATCAAAACATCGATTTTAGTTGCACCGGGAAGTCCCAAAAACACAATCAGGCCAAATTTGATGACGTGGCAACCAGAGATGCCTTGTCAGCAGCCATATCGTATAACACGTTAGCAATAAAAAATAAAAAGTGAAAAAAACAAAAAAAGCTTAAGTTAATGATGATGCTTGTTCATAATTGGATTATTTCATAATTCTCTCAACTGGTCCAAAAAGCAAAATATCAAACAAGTTGCAATAGTTTGCCGATGGGGTATATGATGTGTCTGCTGATGGGGCATTTCTGGTTGCCACGTCATCAAATTTGGCCTGATTGTGTTTTTGAGACTTTTCAATGCAACTAAAATCGATGTTTTGGTACCAAAAAGATATAAATTGAAGTAATGGTACCATTTTATAATCGAGTGCAAAGTTCTGGTACCATCCAGAGAATTTTCCCGGTAAAAATCTATATAGAAAACTCATTGTGGGTCAATGTTCAATGAACTCATCCTTTATTGAGCATCTACACATCAATCCTTTTATCTGCATAGAAAGTAAGTGATATAATGTTGTTGTAGTCTTAAATGTTTAATTAATATTCAATCTTGATTAAACCTTAAATATTAACAAGCTTAGAAATATTTTTTTTAATGTGACGAGAATCTTATATTTATAATCTCATCATAATTTCTTTCACAAAAATAGTATTACATGAATTTCATCTTTTATGTTTTTTGAACTGATTTCATTTTTTATGTTGATTTTATTATTAATAAGAAATAAAAATATGAAAAGTGCTTTATAATTATAAAGTATGTCATATGCATATTATATTTCCTTTGAGGGTATTCTAATTATAAAGAATTAATTTGAGTTACAGTACTTTTAAGATCAATTCTAACATTAATGTGGAATTTGCCAATTCAACCAAAGGTATTGCATTTTTATGGAGATTATGTCATGATATATTGCCTTGTAAAGTGAATGTGATTAAGCTTGGTGCCAGTTGGAAGCTATTTGTGCAATATATAGATAAGGAAATAAATCCAGCCTACATGCTAAAGATTGTAATTGGGCATAAAAATTCTGAAATGAGGTCCCAAATGGTCAATTTTGTTATTAATATACTTACTTAATCTCATATTACTTGGTGGAAATGGGTCCAATTGTGAAGGTCAAGTTATCCTGTAAGAGACATTTGCTTTAATGTGCTTGGGAACATGGTTTGCTAAAAATCATTGATACTTTGCCTAAAGAGAAATTGCTACTAATTCTGATAAAAATACAAGCGATATTTTAAAGTAAGACTATCATGCTGCAATTACACCAATAAGACAATGACTAAATTGTCCTTGTGCTCTTTCAGTAATATGAAGTACTATGGATACGTGGCGAGTCAAAATCAACACAAATGCTAAAATCAATAAAGACGAGTTCTTGGTGGGAATTGAAGTTATAGTCAAGAATCATTTGGGTTCCTAAAATAATATCTCATAGAAAAACATGCTATTTGGAGCTTGATTTAAGTAGGAGGTGGCGTGGTCAAATTAACAAAAATAATGCTACTGTCTAAGGTAATTTTTGAGATGGATTGTCTTAACTTACTTTGATATATGACTAATTCAGAGGAAGGTTTACTCTTGATTCATTTCACTATCTAACCTATTTAGCTAAAAATTTATGTTTTCTCTTCAATTTAGTTTAACTTTTGTTCAAGGCTCAAAAATAAAGTAAGCTCATACTTTGGCTTAATTGATTTTAGTTGTTAGTGGTAATTTTATTTTCCATCAACTAGCTCTTATGAGATTGTTTAGCTTAATTGATGTTATTTTTTCTTCTTTGATAAATATTTTAAATCTCACTAGTCAAATTTATGTATTAAATTACTATTAGGGCTATGACTGAGCAAAGAAGTTGCTCATGAGCTATTCAGAGCTCGACTGGAAAAAAGTTTATTAAACTCGTATAATGAAGCTTGTTTAACAAAGAAGTCAAATTCAAATTATGCAAAACTTTGCTCGTAAAGTTTGCGAACAAATTCGAATAAAATCTCATGAGCTAACTTGTAATTTTAATATATTAATAATTTAATATAAGATATATAATATATAAGTTTTTATTCATGATAAATGTAAAAATATTTTAAAAATTACTACTAGAATAAAATTATAATTTTATTAAATAAATTGTAAATTATTTAATAAGTAATTTATTTTAAATTTATTTTTGAATAATTTTAATATATATTTTGTGTTTTTTAGAATTTTATGCTTGTTTAAACTCGTAAACAGCTTGTGAGTATCAAATGACATAATGAGTTCGGGTCAATTATAAACAAATCAAGTTCAGACTAGCTAAAATTCACTTTGGGTCTATTCATTTACACCTCCTATTTACTACCAATGTAATTTTTATACATTAAAAAAAATCTGAGAAAAATCATAGGTTTGACAATTGTTTGGAAAAGGCAGCCTATTAATTGAGAAAAACCTTAAATCTCATGAACAAATTTTATGAGTTAATTTTCTACAAAATTTATGCAATTGGTGAGACAAGATTTTCCAAGCTATATATACTCTTAACAAAAATAATAAAATAAAATTATTATAATTATTTTTTGAAATTTGTAGTTTTAATTTATTAAAATTATCTATTTAATTATTTTAAAATATATGTGACCTATTTATCCAAAAATTTAACAAAAGTTCGGAGGTAAATTCACCCTTTCATCAGATATAAAAATTTTAAATTAAATTTTAAAAGTTTTTCTCACCCTTCTTCTTCTTCTTCTTCTTCATTTCGATTCTCCATTGTTTCTGAGAAATAGAAAGAGGAGCAACTCCCAAATCAACACAACCCAGGCTACAATGGCGGTAAATTGCAACATTCTCTCTCTGCATTTTTCCTGCAAATTCAAATTCCCTGCTTTGCTGCTGCTTGATTATCTTAGTTCTTTTATCTGTTTCTTCTTAGGATTTTTCTGGGACAACGTTAATGGATTTAATTACGGCTGACCCTGGAAAGACGTCGTCGGGATCTACGGCAGCTCCTCTGTCGGCTTCACAGCAGCCACCGTCAACTGGATCAACAACAACAGCGACGACATCATCATCATCATCGTCGTCGGCATCTTCTATAGGAAAAACGATTTTAGGAGAGAAGAAGTCAAAAAGAGCAACTCTTATGCAGATCCAAAACGACACCATTTCTGCTGCTAAAGCTGCTTTAAATCCTATGAAGACTAATATCATCCCTCATCAAAGACAGAACAAGAAGGTTATTCAATTTTATTTGTTGCTCCTTAATTTAATTTTATTATTACTAATGCAAATATGTTTCACGTATAATCTGCAGCCAGTTTCTTATTCACAACTTGCGAGGAGTATTCATGAATTAGCTGCTGCATCTGATCAGGTTATTACACATTTACATCCTTGCTTTCGAATTGTTTTCAATTAGAACAATAATAGTAATGATGCTTATGAATATTTATTGTTCTGATTTATTATTGTTTATTGTTATTATAGAAAAGTTCTCAAAAGCAATTAGTGCATCATGTGTTCCCGAAACTAGCTGTTTACAACTCAGTTGATCCATCATTGGCACCGTCTCTTCTCATGGTATGTTCTGTTCTACTGCTACTGGCTCCTGTTTTTCTTTCTAATAAGCTCTTGATCTGAAACTTTTTTTGTAGTAGTTAGGTTTACAGAAAAAGGGGGTTTTGGGCCCAGCCAACTTTTGTCAACAATAATGGTCTTTAGGTTTTTGTCCGGAGAATTTAGATCTTAATTATCTTAAAACTTACTTTAAAACTTTTAGTAACAATGTCAAGCTTCAATTATAGTTCATCTTGTATCACACTTATGGTTAATTGCAATATGATTAATAGAAGTAGAATTGTTGGAGGATTCTCTCTTATTGATTGATTGATTAGTAGGAGAATAGTTACAATTGGGTATATATGTACATAATAATTTTAAGTTTAAAGTTTTTTTTTGTATTTGGACTTTTGAATTTTTCTTATGAAGATTTAGGATGTCTAGAAAATTCACCAAGAAAAAAAAAATCAGTGTAAAACCTTAAGTTATGCAACCCAGTTTGTTCTAGCAAAACTGTAAATTAGTAGAATGCTAAGGATTTCTAAATCTAAACAATTACTGAATTAGACATAACTATTCTAATGTATGGGCACCTGACTTCAAAACCTATAATCATCATTACCTAAAGTTTACTCATCTTCTCTTTACTTCTCTTGACTCATTTTTGGTGAATTTGTGTATTATATTTGTTCCCTTTCCTAATTGTATATTTTTTTTTAGGTTTAATTTGATGTTTGATTCTGTGTTTTTGGTTGTCATTTTAATTCCTTCTATCGAAGCAGTATTTTAGGGATGCCATTTTCTTCCGCCTAACTTTGAAGCTTTGAATCCATGCTGTTATCTCTTAGTATGACTCACATGAGTTAGATTCTTGTTGTTTAAGCTGGATTTTTATGTTTTAACATTACTGTTTGATGCACCTTTGACATTTAGTTTTTGCTGTACATAAGGTATGTGTTATTTACAAAAGACATTCTTAGCTTTAGCATTTTTGAAGAAATTATTTTGGCAGGGTGATGTAATGCATGTTATTATATATTTCCTTTTCATTCTACAGCTGAACCAACAGTGTGAAGATAGGACTGTCTTACGCTACGTCTATTACTACTTGGCCAGAATTTTGTCAGATAATGGTGCTCAAGGTCTGAGTTCAGGTGGTGGTATCCCAACTCCTAATTGGGATGCTTTGGCTGACATTGATGCTGGTGGAGGGGTGACTAGAGCTGATGTTGTACCGAGAATAGTAGAACAGCTATCAGTAGAAGCTTCAAATGCTGAAATTGAATGTAAGAGGTTTCTAGTTCTTATTTCTGATTTTTAAGATGTTTAACTCTGAGATATTGTTTTATTACATTTGCAAATTTTGCTTTCTGACATTCATACAAATGGAACTATTCAAATTATATATATAGTGTTGTTGTGTATGGTAGGAGTTAACAGTTAACTTCTGTGATGATCTACCAAATGAACTATGTTCATCTGTAATTGCTTGTCTATCACGTGTCTATCTTTCTACTAGAGAATTGTGTGATTCAATTTTATAAACATCATAATGCACATTTTGAGCCTATTAAGAGGCTTTTAAACTATGTTCCTCAAATTCATAGGTAGATTGCTTCTAGTTGTGCAAACTTTTGGCAACTATATCAAGAAGTTTTTTAAGACAACACTAGCTCAAATTGCCTTAATTGTCCTAAAACCTTGGAGGTTTTCTTGAGTTGAGCTTGCAAGCTGAAACTTTTAGTGTGCCCCTAAAAATTTTAGGGATATCATGTCAATTGCTTTTTGTTTTGACAAAGATGAAATCCATGGTATCTTAGGTTTTTGTTCTCTTATGAAAACTTAGTTTTGTTGCTTTCTATAGGCAATCTTTGCTACATTTTTGAAATGATAGTATAGGTTGTACCAGCAATCAGTCGCCTATATGGTATTATGCAAACACATTGTTGCAAATTTTAGGCAACAGTTATTGTGAGTTTGGTTATTTACATATTTTTTTTTGATTGTGGATGTGGTTATTTATTTATTAAATCTTTTAATATCAAATTTTCTTAATGCATATATTGATACTTCCCATTGAGTTTGTTATTTTTCTTTGCTAAAAACATGTTAATTCTATGAAAGTGAATTATAATACTATAGAATAAAAGATCAAGGATTTTAACTGTGATTGGAAAAAGAAAGTTATCTCTTAGTTTAGATTTGTGAAGGTATCTCAAGCTTGAGATTGAAGTATGGATCAATCTTGTTAACCATATAGCTGGACAAGTTTTGTTTGAGATGTGAGGAAAAGATTTTTACCTTCTCTTTGTGGAAAGACCCTGAAAACTTGCCCCTCATCCCTCTGACTGAAAAATTTGACTTGCTAGATCAATAAGTAGAGCTTATGAAGCCAAATATTGTACTTGTGTTTGAGAAACTATATCATTTAATCAAGTTTAGTGCAACAGTTATTTTGATTTGTCATGTGAGAGCTATTATTTTTAATTTTTGTGTTCTGTATTCTCACTTGATTTGAGCATTTAACCATTTGAAAAACTATTATTTTGAAATGGTGTTTTGAATTTGATTATGGATAACGATTCTAATATAAATAGTTATTTGTCAGGGAAGATAGGTGGATATATTGACTTGTTTGTCATAAGACATTATCTTCTGCATTTATTATTGCATTAATATGCCATTCCAAGTGATGAATCTTAAGAGAATACATGAAAAGCACAACAATTCTGGATTTGATTCTGTTTTTGGTTGCAATGGACAATGATTACAGCTGTATAAAAATTGTTTCTCGCAAATGAGCTGTTTGGGCTTCTAAGAATGAAAATATTTTCCTTTTGATCTTCTAATGTGATTAGAATTTGACATTTATCTAGTGTTTTTCCTGAAGTTCATGCTCGAAGATTGCAAGCTTTAAAGGCTCTTACTTATGCTTCTACCAGCAACACAAATATTTTATCAAGATTGTACGAGATTGTATTTGGCATCCTTGATAAGGTTCTGCTCCATTGTCTTCTTTTCACATCTAATTATAGAAAGCTGAATGGTATTGGTGTTAGTAGAAAACGGTGTCTGAATCTTGCTGGAAATATTGCTTTTTTTGTTTGGCCTAGTGAAATAGACTTATCCTATTTCTGATGTACTAAAAAGGAGTAAGCCTAAATTGCTTTCCATATTGGTGATCTAAAAGTCATTTTCCCTTTGGGCCATGATCTTAATGGTGATCATCACTGCAAAATGTGTTTTACATGATTAGGAGGCAGCTGTGGGGGAAATGCTCTTCCTGCTGATTCCTTGATTCTTGAACTACTGTTTCCTTGATCCTTGAACCATGTCCCTCAGCTTTCTTTTAAGGATCAGATAGTTTAATTTTAGGGGGCATCCAAAGTAAGGTCTAAATTAATAAATTGGCCTGCCATTGCTTTAAAATTTGGGTTTTGTCCAATAGAACATTTGTTAAAAAATTTAACAGTGCAGTTTTGGTGCCACTGATTATGGTAGTTTCTCTTAGTTTCTTGAATAATGTTAATTTATTCCAGAGGAACATCATTAAGATCTGCTTTCATGTGAGGTTTTTGAAGTCTATTGCAGCAAGGATAAGGCCTAATTACTTGTTCTGGTCTATGATAAATTTTAGTTTAGCACTGTTTTGTTAATTATGATGTCTTGTTGTTTTATGTCAATAATCCCCAAGTTGTAACTTCTATTTCTTCTTTGTGGAACTACTTATGTTGATTTTCAGGTTGCCGATGCTCCTCAAAAACGAAAGAAAGGTGTATTTGGGACTAAAGGTGGTGATAAGGAGGTAAATATTATCATATTATAACAATCTATGAACTTTTCAACTTGATTTTATGCCATTGATTTGCATATTGGAGCAAGCAGCACCATTGTTTTATTTTGATGAGTTATAGCTGCTGAATGATAAGTAATTTTATTTTATGTCCTTATTACGTAATTCTTTGTGCAACTTCAGAAGTTCATTGTTTTTTGCACTTGTACCTTTGTCAAGAATTGTTTGGCTCAAAATCACAAAACTTGAACTTAGCTTTTTTTGAGCTATTGTTGTTATTGCTTTTCATGTCATAAGGAGGGGCAAAATAATCCATATTGATATTATTTTGGGATTGTTCACTTTTTTTTTTAAATGGTGATCATATCTTTAATTTTGGGCCTTTTTTATGCTATTAGGCTCTAGCTAATTATGCTCCTAGTGGCTAGAATATTGTGCTAGCTAATTATACTCCTAATGCCTAGAACACCTTTTTGTTTTCCTAGTTTTCTCTTGGCTTAAAAATATGGCATTAAAATTTAATGATAGTATATGTTATTATTGTTGTTATGATTGTTCATTGTTCATTTTTTTTTTTTGTATAAACCTGAAGCTCAAATTTATATATTTGGCTTATTATGCTGGTTTTAACTGTTGATGTACATTAGTCTGTCATCCGGAGTAATTTACAATATGCTGCACTAAGTGCACTGAGAAGACTTCCTCTGGATCCTGGAAACCCTGCATTTTTGAATCGAGCTGTACAGGGGTGAGTTCTCTAATTTTGGTGTACAAACTATGTTTACTTTTGTGTGTTGGCTTGACATATTATCCTGATTAATTTTAGTATCTCAGCTGCTGATCTCACAAGTTTCTCATTAATAGCCATAAATGTTTTCCCTTTTATATTTAACTACTTTGATATGCCCTAATCTACAATTCCTTCATTTCCTATCAATTAGATACTTTATTAATCAGAGAAGTTCTTGATTTTTTTTCTTTATCTCGTGAATCAAGTTGCTACAAAATAAATGGTCTTCTCTCTTCCTGGTGTTTATATGTTGTACTGGAAGAAAGTAAACAGATAAAGGAGCAATTTAAGTGAGATTTTTGGAAAGGAACATGAATGCTTATCCAAGTTAAAATAGCTGATAAAGAATTACCTAATCAACACTTTCATTACTATTGTCTAAATGTGGGAATATATCCTTTTACACCACTAATGAGAATGTAATATTGTGAATGGTGCAAATTTTCAGAACCGAACTGCAATCGAAATATAAAATTTTCAGAAATAGTCAACTTTTAAATGTCAAGGACTAAAATGTAGTATAAATAATTCAGTGTCATACTTGAAGACTGAAGTGTTGTGTGTTGACAAATCTGTGGGACCAAAGTGCCTAATTTGAAGTTGTAAGGATGGAAGTGTATATTAGGCCAAAGCTTATTAGGGAGTTGTGGGGAGGGAGGGATTGTAAGTGTTCTCTGTTCTTATTTCTTTTATACTTGCATTTGAGACATCCTAGCTATGGCAGCTTAAGATATTAGTTCTTTTGGTTATGGAGACAATTTTATTTGATTGCAGTGTTTCATTCTCGGATCCTATAGCTGTGAGGCATGCTTTAGAACTTATCTCTGAATTAGCAACAAAAGATCCTTATGCAGTTGCAATGTCATTAGGTAAACCATTTCTTATGAATCATTGTTGTAATTTTTCAGTGAGGAATTTGTTTAATTTTGTGTTCTGCATGGTAAGATTTCGTTACTTATTACACCTGTTGTGCTATGTACCTTATTGCAGGAAAACTTGTTCTTCCGGGAGGTATGCTTCCTAATTCATTTGATACAATATTTCAATAAATGTCTGAGATATCTAGACTTTATTCCGTGGATGCATTATTTAAGTTTGTGATCATTATGATTTTTCGCAATTTATTTTTTTATTAGTAATGTATTCCAAAGTATCAGTAACATATTCCTAATAGTATTATATTTTTTTTCATATTGCACATGCATAATTAAATTCAATTATTTTCAAATTTCATTCCCAGTGTGATTTTGTGAAGTTTTTCCCGTTCCATCTTTTCTGTTAACAAGTCCACGGGCCTTGGGAGTGTTGGCCCATATATATACATGTGGACTTATAAATGGGGTTGAGCCTATATAATACAAAACCAATTGACTTGTGTTAAAGTTCAATCTACACCACGTATAAGCTAATTTATTGCTTTGCACTTTTCTAATATGGGATAATTCTCCAAAGCTCCCCTCAAGTGTTGCTGGGCTTGGATCAGTTACACTTGCTAAACATAAAAGGGCCGCACCCAACGACTCATATGGGTCGTATCAAATTGAAACGGACCGCACCCAACAATTCAAATGGGGTCACAAACAGGCCGCACTCAAACAGAGGTTGCCTGTCAAATCAATAGCCTCGTGTTATTGTACGTGGTTATCCCAATTCCTTAAAGCCATATGACCTCTTATCTCCCTAGAATTGCCCACTCTAGCACTCATTCCCTGCCATTGTTTTTATGAAAACTAGATATAAATGTTGTCCTGCATGAAGGTTTTCACTTATGTTATCTTTGTTTTGGATAATTGTTGAAAGTGGTCAAAAGTTCATTTATTAAATGCCATATCTTTTCTGGTATTTGCACGAAGTTAAATGACTGTATAGAAGAGGCTTCTACATCATTTTTTATGTTATATGTTCTCATAGGAAGTTTGATTTTAAATGCATGCTATGACTATGACATTCTTATCTTGGTACTTCTAAAATATTTTAAGCTTTCAACTTATGTGGCTTTTGTTTATTTTAGTCAATATTATGATTCGAAAGACTGATGATATTTCATTAACATTGAGCAACACTTAATGTTACATGAGTAGGGTATTTAAATACACGGATTGATGCAAGAATAGCTTTACAACTTATAAGATAAACAGAGTATAACAAGCTAACCAACTAACAAACTAAAAGTTGTTAGTAATTATATCTCTTGATACACTCCTACAAGCTAAAGGTGAAGAAGATTGTAACTGAAGCTTGTCCAAAAAATGAAGAAATTGATGTTTTGAAAGAGGTTTAGTTAGAACATCTGCTAGTTGATCAGTGGAAAAAATGGCAGAAACAAATAATTCCTTATGTAACACTTGTCTTCGAACAAAATGAAAATCGACTTCTACATGTCTGGTTCTTGCCTGAAAGACAAGATTGGAGGACAAAAATGTTGCACCAATATTGCCGCACCAAACATGTGGAGGCTGCTTTAACTGAATACCAAGCTTAGCAAGCAATTGTTTCAACCATTGTAACTCAACACACATTTGCTATAGCTTTAAATTCCGACTTAGTTGAAGAGTGAGCAACCATTTTTCTGCTTGTGAGAATTCTAAGCAATCAAATTCTGCCCAAGAAAGATTAGATAACTCCCAGTGGGACGCCTATCATCAGGGCAACTAGCCCAATCCATATCACTAAAGGCTGTCAGTGTATCTTGGGAGCATCTTGTAATGAACAAATTGTGCTTTGATGTACCGTGAAGGTAATGCAGGACACACTTAAGAGCCTGAAAATGAATGTCTGTTGGTTGATGCATATATTGACACAATTTGTTAATTAAAACGAGAGGTTAGGGCATGGAAGAGTAACATATTGAAGACTACCACATAGTGTCCTATATTTTGTTGCCTCTTCACTAGATAATTGCTTGCCTTGATGCTTCAAAATAGGGGAGCTAGTAACTATTGGCATTGAACAAGACTTGCAATTTTTCAATTTTTCATTCCTGCACTTTTAATAATATTTGAAATATAGAAATTTTGAGAAAGAAGAATACCAATATCACAAGATATAACTTGAACACTGAGAAAATAGTGCAAGTTGCCTAAATAACGTAGTGAAAACTCTTTTGACAACTGATCAATAAGAGATCTGACTATCCTTGAATTGTATAATATCATCCACATACACCAATAGAAAACAACTATTGTTATCCTTGTAGGTAAACAATGAGGATTCGACATTAGAATCCACAAATCCAATAGTGAACAAGTAATTTCTTAGCTTTTGATACCAAGCACATGGTGCTTGTTTTAGACCATACAGAGATTTGGGATGTGCTTTATCAATGAACCCCGAGGTCGAACCATATAAACCGTTTCTTTCTGCTCTCCATTTTGAAATGCATTACTAACCTCCAATTGATGAAGCCTCCAACCACTAGAAATAGCCACTGAAAGAACAGACCTTATAGGCATTGGTTTAACAATATGACTAAAGGTCTCTCGATAATCTAGACCGTTCTCTTTGAGTTTACCCTTTTACCACCAAACGTACCTTCAAGCGTTCAATTTTTCCATCTGCCCATCTCTTCATTTTATAAATTCATCGATTCCTAACAACATTGCCTTGCAAGGGTGGAGGGACAAAATCCCATGTATGATTGCGATGTAAAGCTTGCATCTCAATCTCCATTGCTTGATTCCATTCAATAATGTGCTTGCTTGTGTGAAAGAAGATGGCTCGGTTTGAATTTGATTGTAGGATTTTGTTGATGTGGTTAAGTGTGCTATGGGTTTCTTTTGAAGAGTTGAAGGATGTAACTGCGTGGGGTGAGTACGTTGAGGTTGAGGATTAGGTATAATAGAATCTATTTTTGTCTCAAAAGCACGAAGGTTAACAACTAATTTTAATCCTTTGAGGTTATATATTTCAATAGGGTGAAAAGATTTTGATGTAGTTGTTTGATTTGTACTGGAAAGTGAGGGTAAGGTAATCTATTTAGGTGTGGTTATTGATTTAGTAGGTATACATAGTGATTTTGAAAAAGGAGAAGATAAAGATGTGTTTGAGTTTGAGTAGTTACCTTGAGGAGCCTAGTGGATATATAACTTGAAGCCAAGGAGAATTTGATATGTTGACTGGCGGTACATCCATCTTAGCATTGGGACCTGAAACTTTACGGAAAGGAAAGTTTTTCATCAAATTAAACATGACGAGCTACATAATTTTTTCCAGTATCTTTATCTAAACATTGATACTCGAGTTGATTAGGAGAGTACCCCAAGAACACATTGCTTTGATCGAAAAGAAAATTTGTGGTTGTTGTATGGATGCAATAGAAGATATATAGCACATCTAAAGTTCATTGTGTATCAGACTTGAAAAGGAATGTGATGTGCTAATGAGGTTGTAGGCATTTTATTGATTAAGAAAACTATTGTTTCAAAAGCAAATTCCCAAAATTTGAATAGGGCTTTACAATGACCTAATATTGCAAGTCCAATATCCACTATATTTCAAATTTTTCTTTTAGCAGTCCCATTCTACTCATGAGTGTGAGGGATGTGATTCTATGAACAATCGCATTATGTTTGAAATATGCGTGCCAAGGTCGATACTGCCCTCCCCAATCTGAATTAAATGATTATATTTTGCAATCAAATTGTTTTTGAACTGTCAATTGAAATTGGCGAAAAATGGAAGAAACCTCACTTTTGCATTTAATGGGATAGAACCATGTAAACAATGAGAAATCATCAATAAAAATAACAAAATACTTAAACCTAGAAGAGAATATAAAGGTGCAAGACCCTAAACATCTGAATATATCAAATTTAATTGAGTGGAACTACGATTGTTTGTCAAAGACAAAGAAATCTTGTGAAGTTTCCCCAAGCAACAAGCTTCACATTGTGATAATTTTATTTGATGAGCAAGGCAATTGAAAATTTTGAACTAAATGATAGAAAGTTTGATAATTTGGATGGCCTAGACTTGCATGCCAATCCTCCAAGCTAGCTAGGTACACCGCAACATTCATGAGATTTTTCTGTTTTAGAACACCGTGCAGCTTAAAAAGACCCAACTCACTTGTTCCTCGGAGTATCGTTCTCTTGGTAACTTGATCTTTAACAAGGCAATGGTCATCACGAAATTCGTAAAAGCAATGATTATCTTGGGAAAATTTTTGAACTGACAGTAAGGGTTTAGTAATTGTGGGAACACGCCACACATTTTTTAAAGCCAGCATCTTTGAGGGAGATGAGATATTACCAATATGAGAGATTTTCAATCCTGTACCATTACCAACAATCAAGTTTTCCTTACCCTTTTACTCATCAGAAATATTGAGAGATGACAAGTTTGGAGTAACATGATGGGTAGCACCAGTGTCAGGATACCTGTGTGTTTGCTGATCGGTATAGAGTATGTAGAATTCATTCCAGTATATGCTAGTAACATAGAGAGATTTGCCTGCATCCTGGTATTGGAATCATGAAATCCTTTAGAATTAGAATTTGTACCTTGACTGTTGCGAGGTGTAAACTTTGAGTCAAATCTTCGATGACAATCAATGGCTATGTGATTGTTATAACCACATATATTACAAGAGGATGTGGAAAAACCTCTTTTGCCACCATGATTTCCTTGTCTCCCACAGTTATCATTGTTGAAGTTAAACCAAGAGTTGTCTGTGTCATTGGAGAAGTTAGCGCGTTGCACTATATTAACCATAGGAATCTGTGGTTGTTGAGACTTCAAGAGCATCTCATATGCTACCAGCTGACCGTGCAGGTCATGAAAGGAGACAGGTTCAGAACGTTGTTGCAAGGCTACAATAATACCATTATATTTTGATCCAAGTTTCCGAAAGACTATAACATTGAACTTAGACGTTGAGATTGATTGTCTCACCAAGGCCAAAGAATTAGCAATCGCCTTTGCTTGATATAGAGACTGAGAAACAAATTTGCCATCTTTTGATAAATTGTTGAAGTTCAATGTGGAGTTGTGTCTGTTGTGCATGACTAACAACATCATATGCTGTGGCTAAAGCTTTCCACATCTTTGTTGCTGAATTTAGGCGAACGAGTTGAGGGTATACCTCCTCTGTAATGGAGGACAAGAGCCATGAAAACAAAAGTTGATCTTTGTTGTACCAGATTGTACATTCTGGATTTATTCCAGATTGATTCATTGTTGAGTTGACAATTTCCTTGGGAGGTGGGGTGTCGGGTCCATTGCGTATACCATGACGATTGTAGAAATTCAGTAGAGTAAATTGCAATTTCCAAGGAATGTAATTTTTGGAAGTCAATTTGATGGAGAAGGTTTGATGGATGTGTGTAGGTGTTGTAGTAGAAGGAGATATGAGAGAGGGGAGAGAAGGAACAATGTTGTTGATTGCCATAGAAGAAGAAGAAGATGAAGAAGAAGGAGTGGTCATTCTTAGGCTTGGCTCTGATACCAAGTCAGTAATATGATTCGAAAGACTAATGATATTTCATTAACATTGCGCAACACTTAATGTTACATGAGCAGGGTATATTTAAATACAAGGATTGATACAAGAATAGCTTTACAACAGATAAGATAAACATAGTATAACAAGCTAAACAACTAACAAACTAAAAGTTGTTACTAATATCTCTTGATTGGATTTCCTTATTGAATTTCCTTGTTGCTGCTGGTAACTTGTGAGACTTTATATGAATCAGGGGCTTTGCAGGATGTTCTTCATTTGCATGATGTGCTTGCTAGAGTTGCACTGGCCAGGCTATGCCATACAATATCTAGAGCTCGTGTGCTAGATGGTAAAATGAATTTGATGTGTTTTGCTCTTCAAATATCATAGATGTCCCCCCAATGTAAGATGTAGCTAATTTTCTGAAGTTGTCCGCAGAGAGGCCTGATATTAAATCTCAGTTCAACTCGCTACTCTATCAACTCCTGCTAGATCCCAGTGAACGGGTCTGTTTTGAGGCAATCTTATGTGTTTTGGGGAAGTACGACAACACTGAGAGGTATATACATATTTATGTTCTCATAATAACTATTCTCCCTTTAATTTATTTTTTAATTGTTATGTCATGTTTTTTCATAATGTTTGTTTGGAAGACAATTAATATGCCGCTGCTTTCACTTCTCTTTTTCAATGATATTTTGAAATTATGAAATTCATTTTTTTTATTGTATTTCTGCAGGACTGAAGAGCGAGCTGCTGGATGGTATCGGTTAACCAGGGAAATTTTGAAGTTACCAGAAGCACCATCAGTATCGTCAAAGTCTGGTGGCGATGAATCAAAGGCTTCCAAAGATAAATCTCAGAAGACCAGGCGCCCACAACCTCTTATTAAGCTAGTAATGAGAAGGTTGGTTGGTCTCTCTCCTTTGCTTTTTTCTCCTTCTTTTCATCTTGATGTTCTTTGTTCTTTTGTGAATGTGATTTGTGCCCTTGATTTTTTCAATGCCCTTAATATGCTTTGAATAAGCAAAATGTAATTGTTGATTCTAGAATTCTCTCTCTTCACAGGTGCTCTTTGAACCTGATTCATTTTCCTTTATGTTTCTGATGCAGGTTGGAGAGTGCTTTCCGTAGTTTTTCCAGGCCAGTGCTTCATGCAGCAGCAAGAATTGTGCAGGAGATGGGAAAAAGCAGGGCTGCAGCTTTTGCTGTAGGCTTGCAAGATATTGATGAAGGAGTCAATGTGAATGTGTACTCTGAGGCTGCAGATTCAAATGATGCAGATTTTAACGAAAACCCATATGCAAATGGTAATACTCTTTTTCATGTGGTTCTTTATTGTCACAATGCTATAGAGATCTCTGAACTTCAAATGAATGGAAAATCTATTTTTGTTCAAGGAATATATATCTCCAATCATATAAATGATAGAATTTGAATGTTATATGACATTTTTCAGCTTGCTATGTGCATATAACCATCCTCTATTTTGTTATGCTTGATGCAATTTTCTTTTTCCTATGTTGACAAGCAAAATTTATTTGTTGAAGTGTTATGTTTCTTTTTTTGCAATTAATTCTTCAATCATTATAGTTTTGGTATTGATGATGTTCCAAATTTGGTTTTGGGGTTTGATTTTTGGGTTCTTTCCATGCTTTGATACGTTGATATGCAAAGCTAATGAGAAGGCACATGCATTATAAAAGGATTTCTTTCGTCAATTTTTATTTTCCACCTTGTTTATTTTTTTAACTAATTTTTTCGTTTTTAATATTTCTGTATACTGTTAAGTTTCTTCAATATTTATACATTTCATTGATAGTTAATTTGAGATGTCAACTTTCTGAAGTTCCACTTTAAGTCTATTTAGTTGGGTGATAATTTTGAGCATCATATAGGTTCAATCATTGTTGTTTTCAATGTTATCCAGTTTCTATCAGAATATCTATCTAGTGTATGAATTACTTAAGTGTTGGATTATGGTCTGAAGGGTTCGCCTCCACTCTGCTACTTTGCAGGTTCTCGAAGGGCCTCTTCTATATCTAGTGCAACAGGCAGCAAGGATACAATTGCAAGTTTATTGGCTTCATTAATGGAGGTTGTGCGAACAACTGTAGCTTGTGAATGTGTCTATGTTCGAGCAATGGTAATTAAAGCATTGATATGGATGCAAGTTCCACATGAATCATTTGATGAACTAGAATCCATTATTGCATCAGAGCTTTCTGATCCAGCCTGGCCAGCCACGTTGTTGAATGATATTTTGCTCACACTGCATGCTCGTTTTAAGGTATGTGATTGGTATTAGATAATGAACTTATTACTTCACGACATTGTTTCTTTATGCTATTTGTTCTATTTTGTGACACATGCTTCTTCTACTTCTACATTCTCAAATTAGTTTATGGCTATAATTGGATATAATGAATGACATAGTTCATTGTAAATGGTTTGAAATGTTAAAGCTACACCATGTTGGTTTATAAGCCTTCATATTTTCTACTTAGCAAGTTTCCAACATCAACATTTTGGACATTCAAACATTGATAGCTAAGTTGGCTGTGTTTAGCTTGGCTTAGTATGCCTTTTTATTTTTCTACTTGGAAAATCTTCAAAGTTGGATTTTGGGCACTAAAATATTGTTTGCTGAGTTGCAAGTTTCTCTTCTTGAGCAATTTAATTTGTTTCACTGTCATCGGCATTTTTTTGATACATTAGTCATGATGATTGTAAATTGTCGTGATAGATCAATATGCATATTAAGTTTCAAATCTCAGGAAAAGGTACATCGTTAGTTGCATACTACTAGGTGTGCAAGTTACAAAATATTTTTCTTAGTTGACAACTTTATCCTCTCAAAAGCCTTTATTTCCCTTTTTTCAGAGATAAATGCTTTGTCTTGCTTATTTTTTCTGTTAGGGGATATCAAAATTGAATGTTTGGTTTTTTAATATGGATCTGACCTTGTATTTCTGATGGTAAAGATTGATCTGATAATTGTAACTTGAATTTACATGACCAGGCAAAGGAGTTAATAGATAGGAACATTAGCTGATGGTTCATGTTGAGCCTATGGTTTGCAAAAACTGGAGTTATTTGGATTTCTGAAGTGATATACCAGTTGTTAGCCTTAGAATTAGAATATAGACTGAAAAAAACTAAACATTTTAGTCTGAAAGTAGAACATCTTATACCTTGAAATGTGCCGTAGAAATATTTTAATTTGCTAGCTAAAACAGGAGTTTTGATGCTTAAAGGGTGGTAACTGCTTTCTAAATTAAAAAATTAGAGGAAGAAAACTAAAAAAAAAAATCATTGGCTTTAACAGCGCATACAATGGTAAATGAAAATTTACAAAAATCATGGGAAAATTGATTCTTGTTGAAAAGCTGAAGAGCAGTAACAAAGTTTAGCAGTTCTATTTTAATGATTATGCTGTCAGTGCATTTCTAATTGAATAATTAAGCTGTCACTCTTCCAGCTTGAGAAAGTGTTTGCTCTGGATTTTCACTTTTTTATTGTACATTACCAACTCATTGTAGCAGATCTAGAACCAACTTATTTAGAAAGAAAATATTCTAGTAATTTAGAAGTATATGTAATTTCTAGAGAAGGCACAATGGGTTGGTTATTAGCATTGCTCCAGTCATCAAGTTTGGAATGAACTGTAACATTTTTGGCAAATTTATGGTTGGCTTAGACTTTTGGCTAGGCGGCCAGTTTTATGTCTTGGAAAATGATTCAACTTTTTTCCTCTCTTTAATTTGATGCTGGTGCATGTTTTTGCACCATTAACAATACTCTCATGCAATTTATTTCTCTGGTTGGCCAGGCAACTCCAGATATGGCTGTCACTCTACTTGAAATTGCTAGGATATTTGCTACCAAGGTTCCAGGGAAGATAGATGCTGATGTGTTACAATTGCTTTGGAAAGTATGTTTTCTCCCAACATATGATCACATTGATGGCTGTTTGCTTTTGGTTTGTACATGTACATTGCTATTTTTGTTACTATCATCTGTTTCTACAACAGAAACAATTATTGAGGAAGTAGCTCTAAGATTTCATGATAAGTGTTCAAGTACTAAATTGCTTCTCAGTTGACTAAAGTCTATATGTAGCATGAATATTTCTTCAACTATAAGCACAGCACCATCTCTTATTGATCGCTATCTTTCATTTATAGACTTGTCTTGTCGGTGCTGGTCCTGATGGGAAGCACACAGCCTTGGAAGCAGTCACTATAGTTCTTGACCTACCACCACCACAACCTGGGTCTATGGCAAGGCTTACATCAGTAGATAGGGTATCTGCATCTGATCCAAAGTCGGCTCTGGCTTTACAAAGATTAGTCCAGGCAGCAGTAAGTAATTTTTGTCATTATGGCAATTTTGGAATTTGTCAGTCTATTGTTCATATGATGAATACATTGTGACAAGACTTTTATTTTTTTTATTAACATATTAATTTTTTAGCATTCTAAACTTTTAATTGAAAGCAATATAGGTATGGTTCCTTGGGGAAAATGCCAATTATGCTGCCTCTGAATATGCTTGGGAATCTGCAACCCCTCCTGGTACTGCATTGATGATGCTAGATGCAGATAAAATGGTTGCTGCTGCCAGTTCCCGTAATCCTACCCTAGCTGGTGCATTAACTCGACTACAGAGGTGTGCTTTTAGTGGCAGTTGGGAGGTAAAAGTTCTCATCTTGTGATCATTCTTAAACATATTTGATTCTTGTACTTGGGATGGCAATAGAATTGTTTGCGATGTAAGGTACAAGATTGATCTTTGTGGTTCCCCTAATTAATTTCTAGTTTCTTTGGAAGGATAATCTAGTCCAACATCTATTTTAATACTTTTATTTTCATCAATTAAATCTTATGCCAAGGCATGATTTTATTGAATTATTTGGGAAATGAAAAGTAGGGGTAGCACTGGCAAGGTTCACCTGCAAAGCCATTATAAGGAGATATGGACTGTAAATAGCTCCCATATATTTCAATGGGTACACCATTTGGCCATCAATGTAATGTTGTATAATGATTGGGCATGCATGCCCATTATAACCCATTAAAAAGTGAAACAACAATTTGCATGCTTATATATATATTTTTAATTTTTTAAATATTCTTATAAATTTTCTTAACACAATAAATTTTCATGGTTTGATGGTTGTATTTATTTGCCTTTTTGTTGTGTAAGGATTTTTTAGTTATTTTTTCCTTTGTACTTTCTATATTGCATGTGATTGAGATTTGTAAGGTAAGTAGCCTCTAGTTACTTTTGTGCTTGGGAAATAATGTGGAATCTATTTTCTTTTTTAATAATTAAACACTAAAATTGCTATTTTAATGTGTCGATTTCAGTTTGTTGACATATTTTGGGACATAGATTGTATGATAACTTATTAGAAGCCAAAAATTATGATAGAGATATTTGTTTCTCTTAATTTAAGTAATTATAAGGAAAATCAGGTTTTAAGTCATGATGTCTTTGGTTATGGAATCAGCATTCATATTTTAAGGAATATGGAATGATAAGTATGGTAAGCGGGATATAAAATGTTTCATTCTTGATATAACTTTTAAGAAAATATTTTTATAAAATAAATTAAATTGTAGCTTTGGAACAGAAACACAAATAGGTGTATACTGTGTAATGCATACAGCGTTTCAATTTTTGTTTTCTTTTGGAGCAGGTGAGGAGGAAAGGTAGGATTTTATCCACAAACCTTGAGAAGCGTTACTTGTGGCATATCCCATTTCACCTATAGATCCCCATTTCACCTATAGATGATTGGACAGGCCTTTTATTTCAATTTACTAACTCCATTATTAACACTTTCTACAGTACATCAACGTCCTTCCGTTTGAAATTATGATTTAAAATTCAGTCAGCAAGTTATTTTTAATGAAGTTGGTTGAGTTTGTTTCTTAGTAAAAATCTGTTTTTGGTACATAATTTAAGAATCAGGCGATATGTGGAAGGAAATAAATATAAATAAGATTGAGTGATCTATTAGTTTTCCTTCATTTTAAAATCTGTTCAAGGGCAAAACATAGCAGCAAACTCAAAAAAATTCAAATAGCTTTATTTTTAAGAAATAATAATGATCTATACTTTGAAAAATTTTAAATTTTAAAATTAAAAGTTAGGAGCTTAAAAATAATGGAGGATGCATTTTTTTGCCCAATCAAGATAATATGGCTGTGAATTGCAAATATAAAATGAACTTGAAATTAAATTAGACATTTGTGATTGCTATTGATTTTTTCAAAAATCAAGATTCTAGCTCTTGTTCAATTACATTGTTCTTTAATACCTTACTCAAAGATACCAAGGATGATTCAACTGTTCGAAAAAGGGAGCAATTTGTATTTCAGTTGTTATAAAAAATATTTAATTATTATTATTTTTAATTTTTGCTTTGAAGTTCTATGCCAAAAGTATCTTCTTTAGATTTTGGTTGTTATGGACAAATTGATATGAAAGACAAAAATATTTGATTTGTATATATAAAGTAAATCGCTTGTTCATCAATTGGATGAATGAGTGAATTATGATAGATTTGGCTTAAGTTGATATGAGTACCCATAAAAGTTTTAACTGTGTCATAATGGAATAATGGGTCATGCACAATCCAACCATACCTGCCCATTTGCCATCATTATCAAAAAGTAATTGATTAAACACTTGATGCCTTACATATGCAGAACTTTATCATGAAATTTTGGTAGCTTTCAAATTGGTAGTGTTGTTTAGTTGCCTCTAAACCTTTAACAATGCTTCAAATTTCCCTTCCAGCTCTAAACTTACAAACACTACCTCCTACCAATAATTTGCCACCCGTAGTGAATCACACTATCTTGTTGATTTTATCATAAAATCCATATTGATTTAAAGTATCAAGACTTTTCGTCTATTAGTTAGGATTCAGCTTATGCATAGAATGAGAAGAGGAATAACCAGTTGTTGCACCAGTAAGCCTTCCCAACCTAAGATGTTTAAAGTGTTTGTTTTGTAATTATTGGAGAAATGGATAAGAGGCAAAATATTGGTAATAGAAAACTGAAGATGGACTCAAAGAAGCCGATGGTAATTGAAGCTGATCCTATTGTTAACTATTGTCTGCTAAAGATGAGGGCATAGGCATGTGATTTCTACTGTATTGCCCACTACTTTCTTTAGTTCTGTTTAGTTTTCTTCTTGTTTGGGATTGAACTTTTCAGAGGAGAGAGAATCTTGCACATTATATTCCTTTCCATAATTGTAGCTTGAGTCCTAAGTCCTAACTATGACTCAAGCTCATCTCTGAGAGAATCTCTTTACCACTGTAATTTTTCTTCTGGCAATATAAAAACAAGTAAGATTGTCTTTGATTTTAAATTTTGGTAGGATATTTGGCAATTCTAAGTTCTATCTTGATGTTGAATGTTGTAGCAAACTTATATAGAGAATCACAAAGTAGTAGCAATTCTCTATTTTCGTATCAACTGAAACAAGTGTTCTGGGGGTGAGAATCTTGGGTTCTAATCAGAAAGCGTAGGCAGGCTTAAGGATAGAGGTGATTCCTGTTCTAAAAATAACTGTTATAATGAATTATAAAAGAATATCGATAGTATTTTTTTTTAATTTTTTAAATTTCCTTTTAAGTGCATTTTCTCTTTCCATTAGATTTTGTTAAATGTGTGATAACTGGTAAGCATATGTTTAAAATTAAATCCCTAGTAAGATGCTCAGTTAAATTCTTTTGTCAAGATAAGTGATTTTTGTTTATTGATATTGCGAATCTACAACCTTTCTGTGAGTATGCAGCACCTGAAACTTGTGGGACGATAGACTGGGTCAATCACTATTTTGTTTGTCTTCTTCATAATGCAGAGTTTTTTTTGTTTGGTCATGTTAGAAAAGTTGCATTTATTTTTCAGAGATGTCTTTTATTTCAAAGGTATAAATGGAATTTTGCATTAATGCCCATGAAGCTTTAACAACACTTAAATGCTTATTTGAGGTGGTTGTTGTTTTCTTTGTTTTGTCTGTTTGCTTGAACTTGCCTCATCCTTTTTTTCTTTTGTCTGTCCGGACACTCAGGTTCGCATTATTGCTGCTCAAGCCCTCACTACAATGGCAATCAGGTCTGGTGAGCCTTTTAGGCTACAGATATATGAATTCTTAAATGCCTTAGCACATGGTGGTGTGCAGTCTCAATTATCAGAAATGCATATCAGTAATGGGGAAGATCAAGGAGCCAGTGGTACAGGGCTTGGAGTCTTAATAAGTCCGATGATAAAGGTTCTTGATGAAATGTACAAAGCACAAGATGAACTGATCAAGTAAGTGTTGAAGACTTTTCCCATTTTTGTTTCATACTTGCATTATTTTTTGTATCAATCTTTGTTGAATTTTCTAATCTTGCAGGGATATACGCAACCACGATAATACAAATAAAGAATGGACAGATGATGAGCTGAAGAAACTTTATGAAACCCATGAGAGGTTGCTAGATCTTGTTTCACTATTTTGTTATGTTCCTAGAGCAAAGTATCTACCTTTGGGGCCAATAAGGTACTAAATTTTCTTAGATGTATCTTCACCTTGACTTTCTGAATAAAATGATGTCCATTTTATTTGAGAAGATATTTGCCATCCTTTTAATGCTCAGATAGTGATTATTTAAGAATTGAGGCAATGATCATGTAACTATTCTAATGGTCGATTTGGAAGTGTAGAAAATGGGAAAATAATTTGGAATGAAAGAAAAGGGGGAAGAAAAGGAACTTAACTGTTGTTAGTCTATGATTATGGAGAGAGAGGTAGAGAAAAATTCTCATTTTGATATAAGACTAAGAATTTTACACTGGGATACGTAAACTTTATGAAGACACAATCGTGAATGTTAAAGGGTTGATTTATGAATTTACAATGCATAATTTCCTCTATTTCTTTGCTTCCCCAACGGTGGAAAATAATCTTTGTTTTTTTCCCTTTAGTCAAGTTGTTACCATTTGAACTTTTAGTATAGACAGAAAAATGATTTTCTTCTATTGCATGTTTCCCCACATTTTCTTTCTCATTTTATAACATATTAGTTGCATCTTTATATTGCTGAATGTTAGTCAATTCAATACTTGTTGGTTGTACTTTTATGGTTCAAGGCTAAAAGTACAACCACAAACGTGTGCAATCACCATTCCCCTTCAATTTTATGCTCTGCCCATTTAATATTTTGAGTTGGAAACTTGTTGAAGGTTCTGAAAATCCCTTGCTCTAGTTGAAAGTTTTTCCTTATCTGTATTATGAGCTTGATTTCTTATTGAATGTTGTTTACTCCTTTGGCATTTCTTATTTTTTGCGATTTTCTCTCTCTGGACTTTAATGACAGTGCAAAACTCATTGACATCTATCGCACAAAGCACAACATAAGTGCATCAACAGGTTTAAGTGATCCAGCTGTTGCCACGGGAATCTCTGACTTAATTTATGAATCTAAGCCACCACCTGTTGAGTCTGATGCACTTGATGATGACTTGGTGAATGCATGGGCAGCAAACCTTGGTGATGATGGCTTATTGGCAAATAGTGCACCTGCAATGAACAGGGTAAGAATTTTTCAATTAACCATTTAGTGGAAGAGAATTTAAATCAAAATGAAAGAATTAAATATTCAACTAGATAGGTTTGTGCTATAAATATCAGTGAGTATCTATTCATCCCCTAGCTATAAATCTTGTGCCAATGAAATGCTATTTCCAACTTTTGGGTGATTTTGACTATATTATATGAACATATGGTGAGTATATTCATTTACTTGTATGTCTGTGTTATATCTGAAGCAGCTGCAGCGTTTAACATAATATTATCCTGGTTGCTTTTGTTATACCCTATTATTGAATAATTGCCTTTCTCATGCCCTTGGTTCAAGGTTGCTTATCTTTACCAATTTCTTTCTTCTTCAGTTTTTCTAGTCTCATATTTTTTGTTTTGTGGTTGCTTGAATGATATTAAGCCAGATTTGGATACAACAGTAAAATATAAGGCTAATCTTTTGCCTACCATAGGTTGTTTTATTCAACCTAATACTCGAGCTTTGGTGTGTCCTTCATGCCAGGTCAATGAGTTTCTTGCTGGTATTGGGACTGATGCTCCAGATGTTGAAGATGAGAATATAATCTCCAGAGCTTCAGTTAGTTATGATGATATGTGGGCAAAGACGCTTTTAGAATCTTCAGAGTTAGAGGTATGCAATCTCAATGCTACGTTTTTTGAATGGTGAATTGCATGCATTTCATCAGCTAAGTGTAAACATGTTAAATGGACACTGGAGTAATTTGTAAATATGTTCAATTGATTTGCAGGAAGACGATGCAAGGTCATCTGGGACATCTTCTCCAGACTCAACAGGATCAGTTGAAACTTCAATATCATCTCACTTTGGTGGAATGAGCTACCCATCGTTGTTTAGTTCACGGCCTACCAACTATAAAGCTCCACAGACCTCGGTAACTTTCAATATATGTGTTTATACCAATGCGTTCATTTAGTTTTCATATGCTTACCTTTAGCGTGCTATTTCTTGCCAAGTTATATGCTGGGTTGCACTTTTTAGCGTTTGATTTTTATGTTTTTTCCTAGGAAGTGAAAGAAATTCAGATTATCTCATTGAACTGTGTTTTATTTGCTAATGAACTTCCAAGGGAATATTTTGTGAAGAGGTGATGCTATGTTTTGTGACCACAAAGGTTTTTTGAGGAAATGCTGAGTCACACTAAAGTGTATAGCATTTTTGATGCATAGTCTTTTCCGTTGCTTGTTATTGTTATTCTCTCTTAAATTTTTATACTGATGTTCAAAGATTAGTTCTATCCTGAAACATTCAATTCTTTGAATCCTCTTTGTTAGGCTTTGTTTGTTTTGCCGAAATATTTTCCCATAATGCATCAGAATTTCATTTTCTGGTGTCCCAATGCACATAGAAAAGTTCATCAACTTCAAACACTTTTGCTTGGTCATTATCAATGGCTGTTGGTTCTAGTTGATTGCCATTTCCCTCCTCTTTTCTTTATGGTCCTTGTAATCTGATCTATAGTAATTGATGATTAAATTTTTTTTAGTGGGCTAAAAAATGCTGCAAATGTAGTTACGAACTTAATAGTTGTGAATCTGTGATCTTTGGAAAATGATCAATTTATGCAAAATTGGTTTCCTAAATAAATTACTTTTATAGCTTGGTTTTATAGAAATAAATGGAGCCCTAGTGTTGTAAATTTGAATACTTGAGTGTTCCGCCAGAGTGCTTTTTCTGTTTCTATCTTTTACATATTAATGGAAATGCAATTGTCTATAACAGGAGAAGTCAGGAGGAAGAAAATATACTGGTTCTTCATCTATGTATGAGGGCCTAGGCTCTCCGGTGAGGGCTCATAGCCTCTTGTTCTGTATTTAGTTTTCTACATTGTATCTGAATAGGTAATCATTCATTCATTCTTTTTTTTTTTTTTTTTCCAGATTAGAGAAGAGCCTCCATCATATGCATCATCTGTCATGCAAAGGTATGAGTCATTTGAGAACCCCTTAGCAGGTCGTGGATCCCAGAGTTTTGACATTCAGGATGAGGAACGAGTTTCTTCTGGAAATCCACAATATGGAACAGCACTCTATGACTTCACTGCAGGTGGAGATGATGAGGTAAAATGACTCATTTCTTTTAGATGGCTCTTTGAGATTACTATTCTAATTAACAATCAAAGAAAATATTATAGTTTGTGAAATTTATGATTAGTTTGGCGATGATATTTATTTATTTATTTTTTGTATTGTATAAATTGAATGGACATTTGAAAAATCGACTTATTTTTTCTCCTGGTTTTAGAAAAAGGAATGAAGATGATTGAATGTGGTTTTCCTTGCAGTTAAATTTAACAGCTGGAGAAGAGGTTGAGATTGAGTATGAAGTTGATGGATGGTTCCATGTAAGTATTTATAGAGGACAACAAAATAAGAAGCAGCTTATTATTCTTACTTTTCCTCCTTATATTGAGGTAGCAGTTTGAAATTAGTTGATTATATTGAGCCAAAGAAAAAAAAAAAAAAACTTTTCTAAAGTATCATTCTTTTGAAAAAAATTCATCATCCAATCCTCCAGCCCTCCACCTGAAAAGGAAACAAATAAATTGAAAAAAAAATCACTTAGGGTAGTTTGCCAGCTTCTCTACAAGTGAAGCAACTTTATTTGTGTGTGAAGATATATGATTTGCTTTGGTATTCATAACTTATTATAGGTGAAAAAGAAGCGTCCTGGGAGGGATGGCAAAATGGCTGGACTAGTCCCTGTTCTGTATGTCAGTCAGTCTTGAGATCTCAGAAGAATCTTATTCTGTTTCTGTACATCCACGTATATTTGCATGAGCCTCCTATTCGTATAAATTGTTTGTTTCATCATAATCCAAGATTGCGCTTGATGGATGTCCAGACAGTGGGGTTGAAACATAGTTGAGGTTGGCACAATTTCAGGGAACTTTTTTTTTTTTCTACTGGATGCCTAAGTTTGTGATATTGTTGTTCATGTCATAGCTGTGGTCTGAGGAGATTGTTAGCGGCTTTTGTTGTCCATGGTTATTATAATTATTGTTATTATTATTTTGTATCATTTACACCTTTTATTTCCTTTTTTTTTTTCGACCTGGAAATGAGGTATATATGTAGTTCATTTTTTTATTTGTGAGGGCAGTTGTAGCATTATTTTGTTCTCTTCTTCCTCTTTAATACGTACATTTAGCTTTCCAACAAAGTTTGTTTGTTTGTATTTTTTTGGTTCTGTTTTTAAAAACCTGTTCGCATCAGTTTGAACTATCTGGGATTTATGTTGCCATGTGTTTGCATTATCTTGTACCTTTGTTTCATTTTGTGGGATATATGTGTAGCTGAAGCACCAGGAAAGCAATTCTTCGAAGCATGAAACTCGACTGATATCATTCCAAATGTAAATTATTATTATTTTTAGGTGCTTTCTGTGCCCTTCATAGCCAATGATTAAAGAAATTAAATTATTCTATACTATGTTCAAATTCAGTGGACGACTCATTTCATTGACATGAATGCATTTGCAAATGCGTTCTTACTATTTACCTCCTCTCTTTCACCATATTATGCTACCCATCTCCTGACATTTAAAAAATTATACATTTTCAGCCTTTCGTTTTGCGTTACAACACTTTTTATTCCGTCTTTTTGCTAATTTTTTTTCTGTCATTCTCATAATACTTATATAAACTAGCTATGTTTTAGAAATTTTGGTTTGGTTTGGTTTAATCATATTTTCAACAATCAAAACCGTATTCCATATTGAACTGAACATATTCCACTTTTAGAAAATCAAGCCGAATAAAATTGAATTATAAGTCAAACCGAACTGAATCAAATCAGTTTGTTTGGTTTGATTTTTTAGTTTTTGGTAATTTTAGTTTGGCTAATCAATAGTAATATAAAAAAAGGGCAAATAACAATATTTTATATTTTATATTTCATTAAAAGGTATAGTTCTCATTTCATTGACAATTAAATTATGAGACGAGGTAAATAGCATAAAAATAAAGGATAAAAATATAACTTTTAAAATACACAACATACACGACAAAATGCATAAAAGTGAGCAGCATTGTAATCGTAAAATATTGTGAGCAATTTCAGTTTCAACATTAGGGCTTGAGCGTGTGAGAGTGATCGGGAAAACACCTGAATTTGGTCTAGACTCCGAAACAAAGGTCGGTTATAAACATAAGGTGTGGATATAAAAATTTGGAAAAACGGCCAATTATAAGTTTAACTAAAATTTAATTCTATATTTATATTTATAAAATAATTAAACAATATTTCCATTTAACGATGGTTTCACAACCTCCTAAGTACGATCGACAGCTCTAGGTCAGGAGTTTCAAAATTTTAATCAACATGGTGCTTGACAACCACTTGAGTGGAAGAAGATCTTACAAAATAAGATTCACAAGAGAAAGAAGATCTTATGAAATAAGATTCACAAAAGAAAATGATGTGCAATAACACCTTGCAATCATTGAAATATCTTTTCAAACAGACATGAATGACAAATCATACCTCATCTACTCCAATGCTCAAAAACGAATATGAGCATCCAAAAAGGATCCCTTAACGGAATTCACGCTGAGTAGCACAGGAAAGACATGAAATATCTAAAAGGGGAACACTTGTTGAAAGATAAGAATAAATGCCAGAAAAGGCAAAAAATGAAGTCCTCATATACTCCAATGCTCAAAATGAGTACGTGTATTCCAAAAGAACCATTTAATGGTATCCATGCTGAGTAATACAAAAAAGGCGGAGGAAAACTAAAAAGTGAAAATCCTGTGAAAAATAAAGTAATAAGTATATGGTCAGTTATCACTCTTGTTTTAAAAGCTTATTAATAATTGAAATTTGTTTTATTTATATTCTCTTATGGGTTTTATCTTGTAAAATCTTTACCAACTAATTTGGAAAGTTTGCTCTTCACCCGGTAACATAGCCACTCTTGACTAAGAGTTGTGGATCATGTTTTTAAATTGTCAAAATCAACATTAAACTAAGATTATCACAATCAGGATCGTGAAAACTCATAAATACATACAATTCTTGGTATTAATGGATTAACAACAAGAACACAAGGAAAGAAGCACTCCAAATGCATTATGATTTAAGAACTCCAAATTTCATCATAAATACCGCTTGATACCACAAAAGGCTATACGGCACGTACACAAACACAAGCACATAACAATCACTACTTGATGTCTCACATGAGCTATACAACACTCACAACTTGACACCTCATTAGGCTATACAACACTCATGGGCTACACAACACTCTCTACTTGACACCTCACATTGGCTACACAACGATCATTACTTGACGCCTTATAAGGGCTATACATCACTTGTTGCTTGATGCCTCACATGGGCTATACATCAGTCACTACTTGAAGCTTGACATGAACTATACAACACTCTCTACTCGACGCCTTATATGAGCTATATAACTATCACTGCTTGACGCCTCACATAAGCTATAAACACTCACTGCTAGGGGAGTGTAAAAACCGCCTAAACTAAAGAAATTGAACTGAACCAAGTTGTTACATGTAATCGGCTCGGTTGGTGAGAGTTTAAATTGTCAGTTCGGTTATGACATGAATAAATTAGCAGTTTTCGATTCTCGGTTCGATTTGAGTGTAAAACCGACCAAAAATCGATTTACATATATATATATATATATATATATATATATATATATAATTACAAAAACAAAAGCGATGTCATTTATTCTTTAACCCTAACTATATATAAATCCTAAACTAACCTTAACCCTCATTTTACGCCTTCACCTCACTGCCTCCTTTCTTCTTCTCTCTCGAATCTTCTTCTCATCCTCTCATATTCGTCAATTCAGAACCCTAAACACTCCAGAACTCGAAACGCCCCCTGCCTCTTTCTGTTTTCTTGACCTTACACCTGCTCTGGATTTATCTTTAATCTTTATCATCTATTATTCCTTTAGATTACAGTGAATCGAGTGACAGAAACCTAATAGATTTGCTTTGTTTAATCAAGTTTTCTATTGTTTTCTTTTTCTTTTTGCACTCTTAAACTCAAATACATTGAGATCTCATTTTGAATTGTAATTATTTTCTTTCAAGCGATGAGATCGAAAATGGTAAAGTATTTTATTGTTTGATTTTGAGTTATCTCTTATGCTTATGTGTAGATTTGCTATTTTTAACTTTGTTCAAACATTTTATGATTCGATTTCAAGATTTTGAAAACAAAAATAACATGCATGTTAAAGTTTTTTGAGTAAAATATTTTATTTTGTTATGAGATCTCGTAAACATGAATTTGTGTTGATAGATCTACAATATTTGAGAAAAAAATTATTTTCATTATGTTACAACGATTTTAAAAATTATATGTTTATTTTTTTTAGATTCATTTTTATGTTTTATACATATGTCGTTTTAAACAAGAAAAGTTTTTTTTTTGGATTTTTTGTTTACTTTCATTTTTATGTTACTTTTATATATATTTTAGTATGTTACTACGATTTAAAAAATAAAATGTTAATTTTGTTGTTTTTTTAAGTTTCATTTGTTTGTTTGGTGATTATGTTATTTATGAAATTTTATGTTTATTTGTGAAGGGTGGAAGCTATTTGCTTTCTTGGCGTACTTTTGTGCATGTGAATCTAGTTTATTTTGAGTGCAAAAAAGAAAAAGGGTTGGAAGCAAGCGATCATAAATTTTTGTCACTTTATTTCACTGTGAATCTGGTTTGAAAGACTTTTATGGGGCTTATGTAATCAAGTATTGAAAAACATTGAAGGTATTAAATATCGATTAATATAATTTTTTGTGACTTTTGTTTATATGTAATCTTTGACTAATTGGTTCTTTTTTGTTTTGTTCATGTTTTGTAAAGATGGAACGAGAACCCTAAGCAGGAGCCCAGAGTCCCCAGATATAGTCTGAGACATAAAATGTCTCTACTGATACTGAGAAGTAGCCTGAGCCTACAAAAAGAAAAGAGAAAAGCCTCAAAATCCCAAGCAAAGTGCTGGGAACATTTTCAAAAAACAAAGGATGAGGCAGGGGGCCATATGGCCAAGCGCAAATACGGTGGTAAATCCTTATGTGCTGACCTTAAAAAAATGGCACTTCTAGTCTTAGAAACCATTTGCTGAATTGCATGAAAATGCCACAATCTAAAGACACTATGCAATCTCTTTTAACACTTAAACTTGCTTCTGATGTTACTGAGTCACATTCTGATCAATTAGGAATATTAGGCATATGGAATTTTGACCAAAAAGTAATCCATAAAGCACTTGCACATATGTTAACTGTTGATGAATTGCCCTCCAAATTTGTTGAACGTATTGGCTTTAAAATTTTTATGGCCTCCTATTGCCCTAGGTTTAAAATTCCATCTAGATGGACATTTTCTAGAGACTGTTACTCCATCTATCTTGATGAGAGGGTGAAGCTCAAATATTTATTACACACATAGTCTTATAGAATTAGCATTACAATTAATTCATGGACTTCCATATAAAGAATAAATTATATATATGTCACTGCCCATTTCATTGACATTGAGTGGAAGTTGCAAAAATGAAATATCTCTTTTGTGCCTGTGACTTCCTATAGGGGAGAATATATAGCTAAGGCTCTAGAAAACTGTTTGATAGATTAGGGGTTGAAATATGTTTTCTGTGTGACTGTTGACAATGCTTCTTCTAATGATACTGCTATCAATTATTTCAAAAAAAGCTTCTTTCTTGGGGTACTTCCTCTCCTGTTAGGTTATAATTTGTACGTATGAGGTGTATAGCCCATATTTTGAATCTAGTTGTTAATGATGGCCTGAATGAACTCTAAATCTGTGAAAAAGATAAGAGAAGTTGTTAGGTATATAAGGAACTCACCTTTTAGACTTAGAAAATTTAAAGAAATAGCTAATTTTGTTGGGATTTATTCCCAGTCTGCTTTATCTCTTGATGTTCCAACTTGGTGGAACTCAACTTATATCATGCTTCAAACTGCTTGTTTATATGAGAGAGCTTTTGATAATTATAAGGAACAAGAGAGTTCTTTTAGGGTAGACTTAAAGGATGATGTCCTTGATTTCTATGATTGGCAGTATGCTAAAAAAATTATTGACATGCTTAAGCTTTTTTATGAAATGACACTCAAAATATCTAGCTCTCTATATGTGACTGCTTATTTATTTTTCAATGAGATATTTGATTTGATTTGCATGTTGAATGAGTGGCAAAAAAGCACTGATATCACTGTTGTTTCTATGGGGCAATCAATGAAATCAAAATTTGAAAAACACTGGGGTGACCCTGAAAAAATGAATAAACTCATCTCCCTGGCAGATATTTTTAACCCTTGGAATAAGCTTGAGTATATGGACTTCTCACTCAAATAGATGTATGGTGATGATACTAGCAGCATCTTGTATACAATTGTCAAATTTGATCTTTATCTTCTGTTTGATGATTATATGAACCTTTATGGTTCTAATAAGGATGGACGCCAATCTGAATCCTCTTTTTCTTTTGCTGTTTCTGTTCCTAATGCTGGGAAATCTATGTCACTTTTAAAAGCTAAATTTAGACTGCATAAAATGGATTTTGGTGGAAGTTTTGGCAATAAGGAGACTGAATTAGAAATTTATCTGTCTGAGGTTATTATAGCTGAAGGGGATTCATTTGATGTTCTGCGTTGGTGAAAACTTAATTCTAAAAGGTTTCCAGTCCTTGCTGTTATGGCACGTGATGTGCTTGTTGTCCCTATTTCAATTGTGGCCTCTGAAAGTGCTTTTAGCACTGGTGGAAGAGTTTTGGATGTTTTTAGGAGCTCTCTCACTCCTAAGATTGTGAAGGCCTTAATCTGCACTTCTGATTGGCTAAGGATGACTAATAAGTCAATCTGTGTTGAGGAAACAATTAATGAATTGGAAAGATTTGAGAAAGGTAATATGAACTTTAGTTTGTTTTATATTTTATTTGTGGATTTATATTTATTTCACATTAACTACTACTAATAATTTCATCTTTTTTTTGACAGAACAGCTTGAACAATCAGGCATTGGCCTTTTAGCTTCAACTGCAGTCTAATTACTCATTAATCTAACAATTCTTAGTAAAATTTAATGAATTTATTCAATTCACTTCATTTGTTTGCAATGTTGTGAATTTTTGCTTCATTACCTGACCGCCATATTTAGCCTAATTAATTGCTTGCTTTCATGTGTTTGCTTTAAGCTGTTTTGTGACTTGCATAGCCTGTGCACACTTTGTAACCAACCTGTTGTGCCTGCGTGTATTTGTTGAGGTGCCACTGTTATTGTTGCTCCCTATTCCTGTGTACACATTATGACTAATTTGATGTGCTTTTGTGTGTTTGTTGAGGTGCCAGTGTTATTGTTGCTCTTGTGGGCTGTGGCTGTGCAAGTTTGAGGCGATGATGATGCTTCCACCCTCATGTATTCTGATATGCCAAAGTGCATGTTTAAGTTTCTTTGGTGGCTTACTTTTTATTAGCTATCAGAAATGTGGTTGCACTCTTAGTTTGACTGATACATACATATTATGAGCCTCATTTGAATATATGCATTTTCATTATTGATTAGTTTTTAATTATGTGACTCACTTGCAATTTGTTTTTATTTGTTCTTGTAAGGGATTTCTTTCAGTCACAACCAGCACTTAACAACCCTACTCTGCTTCAATCTGATGCCTACTTAATTTTTTGCAATGGATGGCAAATTATTATTTTTTTGTATATAGTCTGCATCCATTTTTTGTATATTGTAGACACACTTTTATATATTTCTATTGGGCCATTTTTTGGGTTAGGAAATATTTTGTAAATAACTTTGTAGTCAATGGCCTTTGGGCCAAATTCAATGTTGTAAGTGTAATTTAAATTTTTGTACATCAAAGCAATGAAAATATATAATAGAAGTTTATATTTTATTCGTGGGCTTTCAATTTTAAAGCCCAAACCGATATAACAGTTGTAACCAAATTGAAATAACTGACACATTTCAGTAACCGACCTTTCAGTTATTAAACTTCATTCATTTCAGTTCGGTCCCCAAATTATACTCTTCAAAATCATTCAATTTTATCACATATACAACCGAACTAAATCGATCGATGTTTTACCCTACTCACTACTTGATTTTTGACAATCCCTCAAAACGATCCAATGATGAGAGTTTCTGCTGACAAGGCAGAGGATAACGTTGAAAATTTTTCCACAATGTTCTTTTAGAGATGTCAAACCTTGAATCGAAAATATAAAAGACCAAACTAACCTCCTAAACAAACCAACAACAACCCTGACCCCAATACCAAACTTTATATTAGAACTAGGGCTGAGCATGAAATGGAGAAAATACTGAACCGAAATATCGAACTGAAAGACATTAAAATCATAACAAATTGAATAATTTTAACCCCGAATCGAGCTGAACCAAATTTTTTGACTAATGTGGTATTGTACTGGATATTTACAAAAAAAAGGAAACCATACTGAATCATACCAAAAACGTACCAAATTGAAAAGCAAATCTGTTGTCAAATATTAATTTAATAAACAATATATATATGAATAGTAGTAGTAAACACAATTATAATTTTTCATTTTATTAGTAAATAGCATATGTTATCTAGCATATGTATAATAATATATGGTAAAAATTAATATGTTTTGTGTTTAAAATATAGTAAATAAATTAGAAACAAAATATTTTTATGAATTTTATTATAATTATTATCATTCAATTAACAAGTAAAAATATGAAATTCCTATTATATTATAATTTAAACTTAAAATATGATAAATAAGATCATTGTTATTATTATCAACAAGTTAAAATGTGGAATGCCCATTATATTTCAATTTAAACTAAAAATATGAAAATAAGAAAATTAACATCATATGATTTCAAATTATCTAATTTATTGATTAAAATATGTTATTATTATTTGATAACTTATTAATTATTATTTTTAGTAAGTAATTGTTATAACTTGAATTTTTATAAATTATAAAATTAAATTTTTAGGATTTGTAGTGTTAATAATTAATTTATTAATTTATGATATTTGCTTATTAGTGAAATTAAATTTGAAATTCTTGTGTAGAATATTATTTTAATATTATTAATATTATTACTTATATAAAATTATTGACTTAGTGTATTTTAACACACTTTAAAATTGTTAAGT
>CATIWM010089775.1:0-39319 GCA_949671775.1 Mallotus repandus | reverse complement strand
ACATGTCGCCTCTAGAAATGTTCATTAGCCAAAGTCTGTAACTCATCTGTAAAGGCTCTGGGCAAAAGTGTCTCATGAACCTCTCTCTAAACTGAGCCCAGGTAAACGTCATCAGGCTGGATGACCTAAACGAACCAATCTAGTGCTGATCCCTCAACTGATAACTCAATGATCAGTATCCTCTGATAGTCTGTATGTGCAGTCCGAGTCCTTGGCTCAATCGTATGAAGGAAATCCAACAGATCTGACGTCCCATCAAAAGATATCCTGCAGACCCTGGCATAAAACAATGCTGCCTCTTGGTCTGACATACCCTACTAAAGTGGAGACTACATAATTGGTATGGCCTGGGGCACAGTTGCTACACCCTGCTGAAGTCTAGGC
Organism: Mallotus repandus; assembly: GCA_949671775.1. NCBI lineage: Eukaryota > Viridiplantae > Streptophyta > Magnoliopsida > Malpighiales > Euphorbiaceae > Mallotus > Mallotus repandus. Next base: position 38,935 of record CATIWM010089775.1, on the reverse strand, counting down.
ACAAAGGCAGCTTCGATAAATTCCTGGTCTGCAGGTTCCTCATCCTGTAACTCTCTCTACCTATGGCGACCTACCGCTCTTCCGCGACTACCTCTACCCCTTCGCCTAACTGGCAGCCTAAGGTCTTGAGCCTCATCCTGATAAGATTCACCATCATCGGCCTCATCGACCGGTGGAGCAACTTATGCTCGCATCATTCTGAAAAGATAAAAAAAAACAAGCAAAAACTCAGACAACAACAGACACCCTAACGGTTACGTAGAAAACTAAAAGCAATGAAGACTTTTTAAAGACGTAATCGAACCTAATCGCTGCAGTAGTTTCAAAGAAAACTCAACTCTAGTAACCTAGGTCCACAATACTAAACCTAGGCTCTGATGCCAACTTTGTCACGACCCAAACCAAGAAGTCATGATCGGTGCTAGGGAATAGGAATTTACATGAATCCGGAACCCGTACCAAGCCTTAAACATAAATAAAACATTCATCACATATATAAAAATACCTTAGAATTAAAAAATTTAATAATATAAAGAAAACTCTTTATCATATTATAATAAAATATTTATACAAATATTCAAATACACAACTTCAATCTAAAACAACATCACATACTACACAAGATATACTACTACTGCAACATTTAATAAAATACACGAAAAGATGGTAGTTCAAAATTTACATAAGGCAGCCAGGGAAGAAAGTGTCCGGTGAAGATTACTACTAACAAAGGTCTAACGAGAAGAATCCTGAAAAATAATTGAGGGGGGTCAGACCTCACTGAGTGAATCATTATTATATATATACATGTAATCTAATGCACGTACACACAAGCATTAATAATAATATTCGTATATATAAATATACATACAATCCACACAGATGCTTGAAAATATTTTTTCAAGATTTATTTTACTGGAGGATCGGAGCACAACCCTAAAAATTTTGCAACCGAGCTCCCGTAGTCTCACTGCTGGCATGACTGGCCCCGAAACACTAAGTCAACCGAGCTCTAGTAGTCACGCTCTCAACCACAATTATCAATATAAACATTTAATCATCAATCAATATATCATAACCTAGCATCTAACATACTACTACGCAATAGTCCTAGTGTGACCCACTAGGTCACACGTTCTACGGCTATCCTCCAAAAATATTTATTTCAAGATAAACATGGTATACAAACATAGCATGAAAATTAAGAAAGCATATAAAAAAGGGAAATCTACATGTCATGGCAATATCATACAAGCATGGCATAATACATGATAACATATTATAAACAAACAAGTAAACCAATACAAATGCAAATAAAATAGTAAAAAGGAAAGTAATTAACACATAGCATGGCAATTATGGAAAATTTATATTATGATCATGTAAATGCATGCTAAATGAAAGAAAGGCAATAAAAAGCAATAAATTAGAATGAATTAAAGAGAAGAGAGATGAGAATGGCTGACACATTTTGCGAATATGCTCTCCATTATTGCTCTATATTTCGAGTTTCGGGGCAATAAAACATTTTATTTGATAAAAAAGGAAAATAACTTAAAAAGCTAATATAAATTAAAGATAATTGTAAATGAGCTTAAAATAAAAAAGATTTTTGGAAAAGCACTTAAAACTATCATTTGATTAATTACATGATCCATTAATTCACAACATGAGTTTACATCAAGTTAGGCCTCAAAATGTAAATTTTGTACCTTGGATGGACATTCCCACATTATGAATTATTGCTCACATAATTAAATCATTTTACTTAGAAAAACTAGTAAAAAAAAGGGAAATTGTGATCCATATCTTTGCATTTGAATAATGTTTCTAATCAACAAAGGAACATAACCAAAAACATAATAAAACATAAAAAACATGTTAATTTTATTGCAAAGAAAGCAAAAATTAAATTTATCATGAAAAATGATAATTTTTTATTATTAGGGGAAATCTCATATTTAAATAAAACATGAGAAAATGAAAGAGAATTTATTTATCAAAAAAGAAATTGAAAAATAAGTGCAAAAAAAATACCATTTTATTAACCATAAAAGATTAATTACCCATTAAAAGAACAAAAATAGGTTTGGTTTAGTTTTAGTTGTTTTCTGGTTTTTGTTTGGTATATGATACCAAATAAAGCATAATACAAAAAGGGAAATTTGACACAATAAGCAAGAAATAAAGCATAAACAATATTAATAAGCACATGTAATAATAAAATTAAAAATTAAGCAAATAAATAAAGAAGGGGAAGGAGTAGAGATTACAGGTGATAAAATATACAAATAACAAAGGCATTAATAAGACATAAAAATGAAGAAAAATGGGGGTTAAGTGTAGAGATTGAGATGATGATGAGAATTGATATATCACAACAATATATAATATAAATTGATAATTAAAATAACAAATGAAAATAAAAGTTAGAAATAAGTTAGTAGAAGTTAGTAGCTTGAGATTGAGATCTTCGTATTGATAACAATAGGTATATATAATGCAATGGATGATGCTAATGCAATGCATGCTCACACAAGCATTAAATAAATCTGGGGTGCATGCAAAGGATGAAGCATGATGCAAATTCGGGAAGCATGCAAAGTGATACAAATTTGGGAAGCATGCAAGTATGCAAGTGATGCAAGCTGTGTAGCATGCAAGTATGCATCTAGAGGATCTAAAAATAAGCACACGCATGATAGTGATATGCATCAAGCAAGTGATATACATAAAGGCACATGAATGCATGAAAATGTAATAATGCAAAAGAAAATAAGAGAGAAGTAGAGAATAGTATAGTATATATAAGAGTAGAGAATAGGTTAGTAGAAACAAAAGATTAGAATGTGAAATAGGCATAAAAACGATAAGAAACAAAGCTTACATTATGTTAGAGACACTAAACCAGACCAAAATGGTATTTAAAACCTATTCACAACACATAAACCCAATATAAACATAAGATAGACTTAACCAAAGTATGGAATATGAAAATAAAGACTCATAAGACATAATAATTAAAATAAAAACACATGGATGAAGCACTTGTATCAAATTGACAACAATAATCATTAAGAGTTTGAGTTATGGGCATTAATGCTCTCAAATTAACACAAAGTTCACAAAATGCATAAATAATTATCTAAGATGGAAAAAATAACCAAAATGATCCAAAAATAGTAAAAACCACAAATTAAGACATAAAGTATGCATATATATATCTCAATAACATCACAACAACAATTAAGGTTTAATTAAGAATAATCAAGCAACAAACATATAAGAGACACACTAAACAAGACTTTAATCAAGGATACATACAAAAATAAACCATAAATCACAAAGTTAATCATCAAAATATTCAATTATAGGCCATATAAACACCAACAAACACAATCACAATCATCAAATCAAAGCAAAGTTAAGGATAACACTTAAAAGTACTTAAAAGGAGTTTTGAGAAATAAAATGAAAATAATTGTAAAATCATTTAAAAATAGAAAAATAGGTTAAATACTCAATTTCTATCATCCTAGGATCTTAGGGGAGGGTTAGAAACAAGCTCAAGCATGTATATACCCTATGGGACCCTAAAAACCATCATTAGAGTCATTTCTAGTACAAAGGAGTGATCGATCGGACTTGGAGCCTGGATAGCCAGTTTTAGAGCCTGACTAGTCAATTTTGGAGGCTTCAATAGCCAGTCTGGAAGTGCCAATATCCAGTGGCTATGAACAGCCGGTTTGGTTGTTCATAGGCCAAAACCGGTTGTTCATGTCTAAACAACATGATTTTGCACTCCTTGCCTTCAAAACTTGATTTTAATGCCCCAAACCCCAGAAATAAGATGAGAATCATTGAGAAATATTTTTTATAAAGTGTTTACCCTCAGAATTTGGGCAAGAACTCACAAAGAAACACTAATTGATTGTAGAGAATTGAGATTGAACAAAAGGGGAAAAAGGGTGTTTAAATATGGGTTTTGGTTTGAATTTGATTCTGATTTGTGTGGAATTAATTTGCAGGAGCTAGGTTTTGGATTTTGGTGATTGATTTTGGTATTATTGAGAATGATTTTAGAAGAAAATAAAGAGAAATTAGGTCTAGAGGAATTTTGGCATAAGTTCCCCTTAATTTCCCAAACTTTCCCTAATTTCCAATGGCTTTTTGGAGAGAATTATTTGGTGATTTTTTTGTGCTAGGATTTCCAGTAATGGAAGTGGTTCTTTCTCTTCCCAAAAGCTCTTTCCTCCCTCCCCTTTAAGCTTTCCTCAAAGCTTCTATTTATAGGCAACTTAAGGTGGTGGCATTTATTGTAAATTCCTTTGAATATTTAAGGTTATTAGGTCATAGTATATACTCTCCCTTTCATATGGTGGCACTTGTCCTAGTATATTCTAAATTTGGAATATTATAAACTTGGAAAGCACCTTTTTTGACAAGTGTCCTTTTTGGATAAGGACAAGGAGAGGCAGACAGTTGTGGGACCCGTTCTAACCACCGGAGGTTAAAATTTTGACTTTTTGCCAAATAGGGCCCACTGACACACTGGAATTTTAGAAGACAGTTTCATACTGAAATTCAACTCCGGAACCTCAATTTGACCACCAAAAATTTTTGTTGACCAAAATTTGACTTTTGCTCTTGGGGCTTCTAGAGGTTAAACTGAAACTTTAGGAATCAAAACCAGACTGAAAACTACAGAACACATACTGTAAACAAGCCTTACATAGGACTGTACTTATTGGTTTAGAAGACACGACTCCGATGAACTTCTCTCTAATTATTCTTCTTAAACCTCTTTCTCAATACAAAAATGGTTGGGTTAAGGTTTGATCAGGATTTGGTTAGGTCTTGAAATGGTATGATTAGTGATCGGGTAAAGCTTTAGTACTTTGATGGGTTTTGAAATGGTTTGAATTTCAATTCTCTTCATCAAATTGATTTTCTGATGAGACATTTAGCTTTTTCATCATCGGCTATTAGGGTTTTGAAAAATGACCCCAACTGTTTGCCCCTTGCATTGGAGGAATTTGTGTGTTCTTACCAAAACATGTGATAAAAGAGATGTGATTTTTATGTCATGGTCGTCGCACATAAATTCTGACAAAGCATAAAAATAAACTTTAAAGTTCAGAGATCATACCTGAGTTCTTTTTTGCTTGTCATTTTCCACTACTTCTTGTGAACTCAAGCTTGCAAATACAGGTTAGTACTGTAAATTTGTTTGATATAAAAATAAGTTTGTAGACTTATGAGTCCTAAGACTCTTATGGGTTTTCTGCAAAGAATGTGAGTCATAAGACCCTTATAAATTATTCGCAAAGAATATGAGTCACAATGACTCCCGCACTAGAAATGAGTTGCAATGACTCCCGCACTAGAAATGAGTCGCAATGACTCCCGTACTAGAAATGAGTCACAATGACTCCCGCATGAGAACTGAGTCGCAATGACTCCCGCACAAGAAATGAGTCGCAATGACTCTTGCACTAAAAATGAGTTATAATGACTCCTGCACTAAAATTGAGTCGTAATGACTCCCGCACTAGAAATAAGTCGCAATGACTCACGTGAGTCGCAATGACTCACGTGAGTCGCAATGACTCACGTGAGTCGCGATGACTCCCGTACTAAAAATGAGTCGCGATGACTCCCGCACTAAAAATGAGTCGCAATGACTCCCGCACTAAAAATGAGTCGTAATGACTCCCGCACTATAAATGAGTCACAATGACTCCCGTACTAAAAATGAGTCATAATGACTCCCGCACTAAAAATAAGTCACAATGACTCCCGCACTAGAAATTAGTCGTAAAGATTCCCACACTAAAAATGAGTCGCGATGTAAATCTACAAGCTTTCACTTAACATTGAAATGATATACTTACAAACTCAAATATAAATTTGCATGATTTTACAAACACTGGGGATTTGAATTTTTGAAGATGAACAGTAGAAATTTGATCTACTGAAAAGATAGCTGAAAATAGAATGTAATTTTGAGATATGATTGCAAATTTTAATTTGAAAAGAAAATCCACTGGGAAATTTTATTTTTGAAGACAAGCATTAAAAATTTGAATTTTTGAATTTTTTTTGATAAATTGAAAAGACACTTAAAAACATACTGTAATATGAAATTTTGAATGAAAACCCACTAGGAAGTGTAAACATGTAATGAAAAGGAAGGAGTTACTTACTTGTGAGATTTTGCTTTGTTATGAGCCTTTTTGTACTTTTAGTGGTATTTTTGTAATTTTAGCCTCCATCTTTTATTTATGTCCACATATCCACATCTTATCCATTATATTGATAAAACTTTATCCAAAAATCTCTGAAAATCCTCTAAAACCTTAGATGGCACAACAGAGAACTCCAGCAGCATTCGGACAAAAATCAATGCATCCTTTGACTAGGAAACAAGGAGGATTGTAGGTTCCAACCATCAAATTGCTTCTAAGAGAGGCTCCTCTATTACTCCATGATCTTTCCTATCATATTTGCTCAGATCTGGTTAGTTTCCCTTGCAATTTCTTTGAAATTTCAAGTTCCCATGCACTTAGGATTGTGACTTAGGCTAGGTTTGATGTTTAGGATGTGTTTAGGTTGGATTTTTGTGTGTTTAGGTGAATTTTTTGGCCAAGAATGATGAACTTTGGGTCTTTTTGGGTGGTGATTAGCTAGGGTTTGAATTTCGGGTGTTTTGGCTTTGCAGATAGATAAATTTGGACTGATAAGGAGTGATGGAAACCTTGGATTAGCACGCTCCTGGTATGAAGAACTTCCAATTTCAATATGAGCTCGAATCACAGTGACAGAATTTGATGAATTTCTATCCACTCTCCCATATGAAACTCACTAGACTGGTGACTTGGTTAGACTTTGAGCATTGATTGAGAGGTGGTAAAACACCATGCACACTTTTCATTTCAACTTTAGGGAGATCACCATCGATCCAATCGACTTCCACTTGATCAATGGTTTTCCATTTACTAAGGTACAAGTACCTTTTGACTGTTGCTTGTATTCTCTTCATCTGGATGGTGAGAGTAAGAGATATATCACATAACTATTAGGTCATCCTTTTACTTTACTTGATTATCAGGGTGGAGTAGTGCTCAGGTACTCAAGGATTTATGATATCTGTCAGGATTAGACACCCTTTAATGTTATTGAAGTTGACTAGCTTGCCCGGTGCTTTTTGCTCTTTCTTCTTGGTTCAGGTGTCTTTTGCAACACTGAGAGTAGTGTGGATTTATGCTTTGTGCCTGTCTTGCGTGATTTGCATGCGATTAGCAGCTATAACTGGGTTGGTGCTACTCTTGCTCATCTTTATGGTTGCTTGGACAAGGTTTGCAGGGGTTATAACCATCTTAGTGGTCTCTGGAGAGCACAGATATGGGCATATGAGTATAGCGTCTTTCCTTCACCACAAATGGAGCATGAGGATGATGATGTCCCTGAAATTCCTCGAGGAACATGGTATCTGAATGCTCATAGAGGGACCTCTAAGGATCTATCTCGACATAGGAGTCATTTGAACAACTTGAGTTTTCATGATGTAAGTTCCTGCAAAGAAAAGAAAACTTAATTAGTATTCTTATCTTTACTTATTTAACATTACCTTTATATGATAGTCGCATCATGATCCATTTGGAGATTATATTAGCACGCTTGTATTTGTCGGTGCTTTGCAAATGAGAGGAGTTTTGCTTGAGGGTCCTTTCTGTAGGAGCTAGTTCCTCGGTAAGCGTGTTTGGCGTTAGTGGGTTGGTCCTGATAGTCCGCGTGTACCTCACCTTCCACCATCTACCATGACTTCTACTAAGATAGTATATGGTAGACATTTGGAGCTTTTATTGGCAGGCTTTCCTTGTGAGATGTTCTTGGAGCCTTTTGAGGAGCATGCTTACACTCATTTCATTCGGACCCATCTATAACATATTATGCCTGACAGTGTATACCCAGTTGGTCCAAGCGCTATACCTTCCGAGATTCATTCCACTACCTCTGAGGTATTATTTTATTATCATTATTCTATGTTGTCTTTTGCATCTATTTTTTATTCAAGTTTACAGATACGCAAGAGAGGTCGCGCGGAGTCTAGTGCTCTGGGAGAGGCTACATTTTACCGATATAGTATTGATGTCATTCCTGGGGATTTCACTCAATAAGTGAATTTAGAGTTTCTAGTCCTTGATTTTGTTCATGAGGCAGAGATTCATGAGGAACTTCCCACTTTAGATTGTCAGCCTATTGCATTTACACCTGTTGAGACAACTTATGTAAGATACCTGAAACTTCATCTTGAAATTGTGTTAGTGGTGAATAAAAGAATAATAATGATCATATTTAATGTAGATTAAAAGGTCATCAGTGGAAAAATTGAAGAGGGGATTATACAGTGCAAAGAATCTTATTTCGAAGGTCAACAAGAAAGCATTGGTAAGTATGAATATGAATGTACACATGAATATGCTTATTAATGCATTTATGAATATGATTAAGCAAATATAAATGTATGTATGCACATATGAACAAATAAATGCATGTATGCACATATGAACAAATAAATGCATGTATGCATGTATACATGTATGATTATGAATGATTATGAATGCAAGTGCAAACTCTGATTCCCGTTGTGTCTCAACTGCTGGAGCTCCTTTCTAAGAATAGGCAAATGAAACAACGGATGACTGATTATGAGAAAGAGATCTAAGATCTGAGGAAGCAATTATCTAGGAGTCACAGTACCAGATAGACTCCTTATTTTTTCTGTCTGTATCCCATTTATCCCACATGTATCACAAACTCTTACATCTTTTATGCCTTTGCTGAGATTCCAGGATGTTGATCATAAGTTATGGACATGTTATCTTGCTTGCACTGCTCATACTTATAATGCTTGAGAATATTATTATGGACATGTTACACTTGCAAGATATATTTAGAGAAACATGTTAAATTTACTTTCTATTTATCTTTGAGATGATAATTTTTTCTCAAAAATTTAATAACAAAACAATAAACATGATTTATAAAACAAGGTAAAGGGCTATGAACAAGAATTTAGGTAAACAAAGGGATTAAGGGAATGAATAAAAGTTTTGCAAAATGTTGCAATTTGTTCCTTGGTAGAGATAAGGGTATGGATAAGATCATAGTTATCTTGTGGTCCACACACAATCTCCATTCAACTAATAAAGTTGAACTTTATCTTTTAGTCCACCACATTGGTCCCCCACATTAATTATTGACCAAAGGACAATGAAGTTTTACCCAAAAGGTAAAAGGTAACCCTAGGGTTTCATTTTGACTATAAATACATCCTTATTGTCAAGTAAGAGGCATTCATCTCCTTGCCCCCTAGCATTCTCTACATTTCAAGCTCACTCATTTTCTAGCAATAATGAGCATTAAGAACACTAAGTCTCTTATTCAAAGCATCATCAACACCCTCACAAACGAACATTAGTTACAACTCAAGAGATATAACCTCCATCATCTCAAGTTTTCCTTGAATTTAAAGCTTGACTACAACTTTCTTCATGGTGCTCTCACCTTTTGAGATCCCACTCTCCATGTGTTTAGGTTTAGGGAAATGAGCTATGCCCCACTTAGTAAGAATTCTCAATAATTTTGGGTATCAAGGTATCTTCTCAATAAGAAATGACCATTCCAGATCTAGACTTAGTGGTTGTACATGCTATGAATAATCTCTTTGGCATAAGCAAGAGTGAAGCTAATGGTTGCATTGTTTTAAGTTCTCTTATCTTTTTTTGTGGCTTAATTCGATCTTATCCTAGTGCTTGCAATTTGATTCCTATCATTGGGAGCATCATTCTTGGCTATTATCTCCTTGAATGTGACAAGAGCACATTAGGGTTTATGGATCGGAGAGTGTTTTGAGTCAAATTGATGTTGAGATGAATTTGAAACTAAAATTGGTTGCTCCGGTGGTTTTAGCAGAGACTTTGAATGGTTTGGACAAGGTTAAGGTAAATAGGAATGCTCGATTTGGTGGAAGCATGTTGGTTTTACAAGTAAGGGTTGATTTTTTGTGCATCAGAAATGAACAACCATTTTTCAAGCCTGAACAACTGGTTTTGCCATCTGAATAGCCAATCTGAGAGGCATGAACAACCGATTTTCAGACACCAACAACCAGGTTTCCACTCTAGGTAACAGATTTTGTATTTTGTCACTCTAATATGGTTTTTTGTTTGTGCTTTGTAGGTTTGGCTTATGAAGAAGCTGAAGGTAGTGATGCCTCCTGATCTCTCAACAAATTATGCGCCTAATCACTTCATGAGAAAGAGAATTTCAGTGAGGTTTAACAAGAAAGAAGAATGGGTGGCTTGGATGCATGGTTTGGGTGAGAAGGATGTGCAATAGGTTTGCCCTTGGTGGAATTTTTCTGATGTATGCTCAAGGAATTTTCACACCTATGTAGCTCTTGCTAGACTGAGGCAATGCTCTTTCTATCATCCTTCAAGGATTGCAAGACAACAAGGATTAAAATAACATCCTACTCATATGCCTTATCTCCCTAATGTTGGTGCACTCACCAAGTCTTTCATTGAAGCAATCACTCAATCATGGCCTAAAAGAGTCATGCTTTACCACATTCATAGAAATCAAGACTTCTCAACCACTCAGGAGTATAAGAATTGGTTAAGAGGTCATAATGAACCAAGTGGAAGTGGTGAAGGTAGTTCTAGGGGCCAGGTTTACCTTGAAGCTTTAGAAAACTTCTTATTTAGAATGCAAGCTTTTATTATGTGAACTATGCTTTGCGAAATGCAAAGCAATGAAATTTGGCTTTTGACAAGAAATGGTATAAGAAAATGTTAAATCATGTTTATTGCTTGTAAAACAAACATCATGATTTTGCATACACATTCAAATGTATAAACTAATGACAAGAATGCATACACCCAAGCATTATCAACTTAAATGTACCCATTCTTGACCATAAAGGGATCAATGATATAGAATTGTTCAAAGATCGATCCAATAGGCAAGAAGAATTTCTAATGACGTTAACTAGCTCTTTCGAGTTTTCTAGCTAACGTTACTCTTAAATATCCAATACTTTTTCCTAAGATGCCCTTTTCCGGTTTTCATCTTAGTAGGTATTATTCATTTATTTTACTTTCCCCTAATTTTTGCTTAAGCTGCCCTTTTTTGGGTTTTCAACTTAGTGGGACCCTCTAACTTTTGCCTAAGCCACCCTTTTGGCTTTTCAACTTAGCGAGGATTTATTTTTTTATTCATTTTTTATAGTACTCTACTTGGAAACTAGACATAGTACTTCTTTAATTTGTCCAAATTCACAGGTTCTGAGAATTCATTCCCCTCAAGATCTGACAATCTGACTGCACCTTTTGGGAGTATTTTCTTGACAAGATAAGGGCCTTCCCAATTCAGGTTGAATTTCCCTCTAGGATCAAATGGAACTGATCTAGCTTGTTTTAGAACAAAATCACCTTCCCGAATCTTACGGACTTTGACTTTCTTGTTAAAAGCCTGAGTAATTCTTCTCTGATAAAGTTTCATAGTGAATGCTACTCTAAGTCCTTTTTCATCTAACAGAGTTAACTCTTCATATATGGATCTGGCCCATTCTGCTTCTAGAATTTTTGCTTCCAATATTACCTTTAATGACTGCAATTCAATCTTTACTGGCAATACTGCTTCCATTCCATATACCAATGAATAAGGTGTTGCACCCATAGCAGTTCTAACTGTAGTTCTGTATCCCTATAAAGCATATGGCAACTAGTTTGACCAATCTTTGTAAGTTTTGATAGTTTTATTGAGAATATGTTTTATACTCTTATTAGCTACTTCAACTACACCATTCGCTTGAGGTCGATACAAAGATGACTTTTGATGTTCAATCCCATATCTTTGTAACAAATCTTTCACTTCCACTTGAAACTGTACACCATTATCTGTTACAATGTGATGAGGCACACCATATCTACAAATTAAGTTCTTTTCAATGAATCTAGCCATCTGCTTTGGCCCCAGCTTTTTGAAGGACTCAGTTTCGACCCATTTTGAGAAATAATCAATCGCCACAACTATAAACTCATGCCCATTAAAAGTTGGTGGAGCAATCTTTCCCATTATGTTGATTCCCCATGCTAAAAATGGCCATGGAGAAGTTCAAGTCTGGAGCATTGAAGGTGGAATGTGAGAAACATTTCCATGCATCTGGCACTCATGACAACTTTTAACAAATTGAATACAATCATGCTCCATTGTTAACTAATAGTATCCCTGTCTCATATTGTTCTTGCCAACTTTTTACCATTCATGTGAGGTCCATATACCCCTGAATGCACATCTAGTATAATTTGTTCTACTTCTTTTTCTGAAACACATATGAGATGTAGAGTTTTTTCCTTCTTGTACAAAAACCCATTGAAAATGAAAAATCTTTTTACAAGAGATCTCAACAACATTCTGTCTTTCTTACTGGCATTTTTGGAAATTCACCATACTCCATTAGTCTCAAAATGTCTGAATACCATGGCTTATTTTCTTCTTCCACAACTAGGACTTGAATATTTTCAAAACATGGAAGTCTGGCCATCGTCAAAATCACTGGTCTCACTAGTAAACCTTTTGGATTATCCCAAATAGAAGCTAAAGTCACTAAAGCATCAATAACTTGATTATTCTTTCTTGTTAGATGGACAAACACTAGTTCATCAAAGTATTTCTTGAGATTCTTAATGTAATCAAAATAAGGTTTGAATTTTTCTTCTCTAACTTCCCATTCCTTGTTAACATGTGAGATAACCAACTTTGAGTCACCCAACACTTCAACTCTTTTGATTCCCATTGCAATAATAACTTCTAAACCACAGATGCAAGCTTCGTACTCTGAGACATTATTAGTTACTGAGAATTCCAACCATTTTGCTATTGGAATCCAATCTCCATTTGGTGAAACTAGGATTACCCCAATTCCTGCTCCTTTTTTATCCATTGCACCATCGAAATACATTTTCCAACCTTGTACTTCAATCAAGCCAATTTCTTTATCTGGAAAAGAAATGTCAACTTCCTGATCATCCTCAATCGGTTGTTGAGCTAGAAAATCAGCAATTGCTCTTCCTTTAATTACTTTCTTTGTCAAGTATTCGATATCAAATTTAGAGAGAAAAATCAACCATCTACTGAGCTTACCAACCAATGAAGCCATAGCATAAAAATATTTCATCGGATCTATCTTTGAAACAACTTGCACTTTGTAAGACTGAAAATAGTGTTGAAGTTTTCTTGCTGCCCATACCATAGCCAGACAAATCTTCCCGATGATCTTGTATTTCTCTTTATAAGTAGCTTTTTGCTCAAGTAATAAATTGTAAATTCTATTCCACTATCATCTACTTTAGTTAGCATTACCCCTAATGTGGATTCTTCAACACACAGATACAAGACAATTATATTCCCTAGTCATGGTTGCCTGAGTACTGGAGGATTCAACAAATACTACTTAACCTTTTCAAATGCAATCTGACACTGTTCATTCCAAACTATGGGCTTATCCGTTCACAACAATCTGAATATTAGCTCACATATTGAAGACATTTTAGAAATAAATCTGCTGATGTACTGAAGATTACCTAAAAAAGATCTTATTTCTGTTTCTATTTTAGGAACTGGCGTTTCTTGAATTGCCTTGATCTTATCTAGATCAATCTCTATGCCTTTTAAACTGACCACATATCCTAATAGCTTGTATGAAGATACTGCAAAAACACACTTTTTTGGGTTGAGTCTAACATTGAACTTTGTCAACCTTTCTATAAACTTTTCTAAATCTCTGTAATGTTCTTCAAAAGTTTCTAATCTAACCACCATATCATCGACATACACTTCCATTTCTTTATGAATCATATCCCTGAAAACCTTTGTCATAGATCTATGATATGTTGCACAAGCATTTTTTAATCCAAATGGCATTACTTTGTAACAAAAAGTTCCCCATTCTGTGATAAAAGCTGTTTTAACCTTATCTAAGATAGCCATCATTATCTTATTAAATCCTGCCATCCCATTTGCACAAGTGTAATGCTTCTTACCAGTAGTGGAGTTTATCAAAACATCTATATGAGGCAATGGAAAATCATCCTTCGGAGTTGCCTTGTTCAAATCTCTATAATCGACACACATTCTAACTTTTCCATCCTTTTTTAAGACAGGGACAATATTGATTAACCACTTTGGATAATAAACTTCTTCTAAAAATTTGGCCTCTATTTGCTTATTGACTTCTTCTTTTATCTTTCGAGCCCATTCTGGTCTTAGACGCCTAAATTTCTACTTTATTGGCTTTATTCTAGGATCAGTTGGAACAAAATGTTCAGCCACTTCACGATCTATTCCTAGCATGTCATCATAGCTCCAAGCAAACGCTATTTTCCATTTTTTATTATTCTCTCAAGATCACTTTTTTCTTCAAAAGAAAGACTAATTGTCAATTGGAGTTCTTTGGGCGATTCAGTATCACTTATATTAAATGGTTCAGTATGAATAGAATTTAAGTGTAAAATGCTCATGATATGATCAAGTGTATGCACATTATCATTAGAATAAAAATCAAACAAGTAAGCAAAATCAGAGGTTATTGCATTAAACTTAGAGAAGAAAGCATCATTAGAAATTACATAGTCAACATAAAAAACATCTTTTTCTAAACATACTACAGGTTTAACATAATTCAAAATAAAGTCCTCAACACTAATAGTAGTAAGTGGTGCAAGCTTAATCCTAGTGTCTATAGTCGTTACAGCATTTGGAACCGCAGTTTGGCCTTCTTTAAGTCTCTTAGATCTTTTTGCCACATCATCAAAGATCTCCTAACTCTTAGTCTTTTTATACTTCTTCATGTAGATCCTTTTACCTCCCAAATAAACAAACACTCCATTTTCAGTCTGACTGCTTGCTTTCTGAGATTGTTCATGTAAATGACCCAATCCATGAGTATGCATTGTATTCTTGAAATATGGGAACTGAGCAATTCATTACTAGTTTTTACCCAAACCCATACCAAGTACAAACTTGGACTTCTTCAACATCATAGCTACTTTCGAATCTATATGATCATAAAAAATGGTAGCAACTTAAAATCCGGGTGGACCCATATTAGAATAAACCATCGAATAACCATCTTCAGCTTCAATAGTGATCACACCTCCTTCATAAGGGAATTTGATCTTCTGGTGGAGTGTTGAAGGAACTCCTCCCAGAGGATGGAACCAAAGTCATCCTAAAAGTAACCCATATGTGATTAGGATATCAAGTACAGCAAATTCAACCATAGTTTCAATTGGCCTAGTTTTCACAACTATCTTAAAAGTACCTTCTATAGCCCTCTTGGACTCGTCATAGGCTTTAATCACCATATCAGACTTTGTGAGATCTTTTTTTCATGTTTAGCTTTTCAAGAACTTTGAAAGGACGTATATTGATTGTTGATCCATTATCAACCATAACACATGGGACCATAAAACCTTTCACTTCAGCCTTAATATATAGAGCTCTGTTGTGTTTCCTTCCCAAATCTGTCAGGTCTTTGTCAAAAAAAGAAATCTTTGCACTATCTTTGAAACCCACTAACATAACTAATTCTTTGGGAGTAGATTCTATAGAAATCAACAAGTTCTTAAAAGCTTCATACATGGCATCCCTATGCTTCTTTGATGTAACCAGTAAATCCCACACACTAGCATTGGCTTTTGTCTGTTTCAATTGCTTCAAAATAGTATCCTCTTATTCTTCTTCAAACACTTTTTATTTTCCTTTATCTGGCATTAGTGACCCATCCTTTTGTGGCATTGGAGGATTTGGACAGTACTTCCCGCTTCTAGTGACATGACTCACATCCATCTCATCATCACTTGATAATTCCTATAAGTCAGCAAAGTCCAACAGCAAATTATCTTCATTAGTGGAATCTTATCCTTCCATAAGTTCCCAGAAGTTTAGAGGTATATTGCCCAAATGTTCTCTGACACAAAAAACACGACCATCCACATAATTAGCATGATAATTCATCTCTTCATTATCATTGAATTCCTCACCCCATCCACTTAGAATGATTGAGTCAAACAAAATACTTGCAGATGCTGGCTTAGAGTACTTCACTAAATAATCAAAATTTTCTGTCGATTCACCCAGAGTATCCCAAACCTGTTGATAACTTGGTTGTTCTATAAAAGCCCAGTCTAGTGGCATAACTTCTTCAAATGGAACTTGGATTACTAGTGGATTATAAGCAATAACATAATCAAATTTAGGACTTAGCTGATCAAGATTCTGATAATCTTCCTCTTCCTTAGCCCTTTTTTTGTTATTGACCAGCTCAAAATGTTTCATCAGAAATTCTTCATTGATATATTCTTCTTCAATGACCATGACCTTCTTAACCTCTTGTGCAGGCTTAGCATGTTCTAGATTTAGAATCTTACCCTGATCAATAAGGTCTTAAATTGTATCTCTAAGTTTGAAACAATTATCAGTGTCATGTCCCATTTGCTGATGGTACTTTCAGAATTCTTTCGGGTTATGGTTATGTGAAAGAGTATTTGGTAATGACCTTAGTTCCAATGGCTTCATCATTCCACTCTTGCACAGTCTTTCAAACACTTTAGACAATGGCATAGGAAACTTGGAAAACTGTCTCGGCCTTATATTTGCTAACACAGGAGAAGATGTAGCAACAACTACTTTCGGAGTAAATGAAGATTGAGTTCCCTTCTTTTGAATTTGTATAGTTTTCTAAATCTAGTAATTCTCTCAGCTTGAACCCCAGCATAATACAAATCTATAAATGATCTCATACTCATAACCCCGATTTCCTATATGATAGAGTCTTGAGCATTTTCTCATGCAATTCTGACTTGATCAATCTCATATGGTCTATTTCTCATACAAGCAGTTTTTTCTCTAAACTGTGTGATGTAATCAGCATAAATTCATTCAGCCTTTAAGTTTAACCCTATAGATCCAACAAAGAGACTTCAATCTGAGTGTTATAAGAATACTGTTTAAGAAATTGGTTCACAACTTCCTTCTAATTTTCTTTTATAGTATTATTAAGTTGAAGGTACCATATAAGAGTTGAACCTTGTAAAGAGAATGAAAATAAACCCAATATATGATCATCTATCAATCCTGGAATAGTGGATATCATAGTTGTATAGAGCTGAAGATGCAACTTTGGATCACCAATGCCAGAAAACTTAGTGACTTCGGGCATCTTAAATTTAGGTGGGAGATTAAGATTCCCAAATGCACACAACTCATCAATGTAGGATGTTTGCTTCACTTGAGTTTGCAACTTTTGAAGTTGTTTAGTAATATTAGTATATTCTTCCATCATCACTTTCTTTTCTTTAACAACTAGATTAGCCACAACTAGTACTTTTCCTTTAAACTGTGTCTTCCAAGCCTCATAAGCCTTAATCTGATCCTCAGTCAAAGGTGGACCATGAACCACAACAACCTCTTATTCTGAAACCTCTCCTTGGTGTAAATGAGGAGGTATTGCCCCATAAGAAGGTCTTTTAGTTTCCTTAGCAACTTGCAGTAACTGACCTAGATTATTCTGAATGTACTCATTCACCCTTTCATTAACCAACTTGCCAACTTCTTCCATTCTAACAGGCTATGATAAGCTTTCCATAATAAACTTAACTAGTCTGCCTTTTTCTCTCCTCCAACCAAACTGCGGTGTTAAGATACTTTAGGGATTACCTATGATGACTGTACATGTATCAACATGTATCCATGCATTGTGACAATGCATGAATGCATGTACACGTGAATGAATGCATGAATATAGATATGTATGCAATGCAAAAAGTCATAAATAAGACACACAAGAGCAAATAGAGTCCCTTCCAACCTTATCTCTCCCACACAGGTGGTCGTTCAATTTCTTTCCTAGGTGGGGCTTACCAGAACATCAACGGGGAATGAATCGGCACATAACTCTTAAACAAGGAAAATTAACAAACAAGGGTGATTTATGCTTACATGCATGGTTTGATTTCGGTAGAGTTTCATGGTACTTTAATATATTGATCCAAATAATCCTTTGGAGTGACATTGTGATATCAGGATAACCTTATTTGGTTATGAAGATATAACAAATTCAAGATTTTAATCCTTATGCATCCAAATAAATTATAGATATAAACAACATATTAGCTTATTATGTACATTAGGTTGTATCATAATAAGTTCCATACTGGTTTATTTAGATATATAAAGGTCAAAATATTGCTTCATAGGGTTATATGGGTTAAGATATTAAAGGACCATTAGTAATATGTATAGATTATACTCTGATGATTAGATTCAAGTTAATAAAAACATGGGATATCATAATAACCTTACGGATGTATTTTCCCCACAACTAGGGTTAGGTTATTAAGATAGCTCAAGTTTATACTTTTTAAGACAAGACATACCTACTCGAACCTTGAGATTTAGCAAATTAGTCAAGCTATCATAACCATAAGAGTCATAATGTTTGAGAAAAATGACCTAAATGGTGTAAACCATTTTGGATCATAAGAAACAAATGGTATGTAGCAAATGAGTCATGATAGACTAACTAGGTTGGCATGGACCTTTCAGGTTCAAATTGGTAGATAAAGTCTAAATAGGGTTAACCTAATTCTTAGTCAACATAGTATAAGATATACATGTCACCAATGACTTAGTTTAAATCATACCATCACATATAGACATAAATCAATAAACTAAATCAGCAAACATATGCAATATAAGGTACAATCCTAGTGGAATTTTCTAGGGCCATTACATAGGTTAGTCAAGGTAAAAGGCCAAGGGTTCCTTTAGCAAGATGTCGTCCATTATAGACTTGAGTTACAGGCCAAGGTTAGAGGGGCTCAACATCTTTTACAAACTCGAGAGAAAACTATCCCTCTTTAGGACTTGGGTTACAGACTCTAGTCAGATGAGCCCGGTAGTATCTCTTTAACCGAGTTAAGGCTAAAGGTGACAATGTCAAACTAATCAACCAATGAGTCGAGTGGAGTCATGGTGAATCATAATTTAACACCATTGGGGTTATTAGGCTTGTGCACATGTGACAAGTGTCGTGATGCAAGTTGGTCTATAATAGTATATATAATTGGAAGCAAAGTAGGATTAAGATCTCAACCCCTAGTGGAGTCACCACTGTTGATGCCAGCAAGCCCAACTAGGCACTCTTTGGATCACTGACCCTTTTTTCCTTATTATAAAAAAATAGAGGGTAGTGAGGGGAGTATTGAAAGAGCTTGGGGATGGCATAAATGCACTTATAATCCTTCACTCAAGTAGGAGAAAAAGAGAGTTGCCACTCGGTATCACCCAAAAGTTTATCCATTTTAGGAACTTAGGCAAACTCAGATCCCATACTTGGAACCGTATTTCCCCATTGGATAAAGCATTAGGTTCAAATTTTGATGTCAGTGGGATTAGGCTCTTTTATTCGAGACATCTCCATACCGCCCGGATGCTAAGCATTATCGACCTTACTTTTATGTAAAGTGCTTCCAAGAACTATGTACTATTATACATCAACATCTACATACAAATGCAAGCAAAATATATACACACAAGCACATAACAATATGGAAGAATGATGTATGGACATGGCAAAATGGCATAATAATAGAATGATGCATGATCATGGCATATGCTAAACTAATGCACATAAATAGCACACAAGCATATCATAACATATATGGCATTTAATTATAAACATGCAATAATGATAAAACATATGGACATAATAAATATAAATAACAAAGCAAGTAATTAACCCATGGCATGATGATTATGGCAAAACCATGTTATGAACAAATGCATGCTAAGTAATGAAATATGAGAAACATAAGCAGTAAAAAGGAATAAATTAAAAGAGAAGAGGGATGAGAATGGCTAACACATTTAATGAATATCCTCTCCATGATTGCTCCATATTCCAAGTTTTGGTGCAATAAAACATTTCATTTGAAAAATAGAAGTAAACAACTTTGAACATCCAAAATAAAGGTAGTAAAATGTTTAAAAGATGAGTTTAACTTTAAAAAGGAATGAAATTGGATATTTTTGAGAAATAAAATAAAAAATGTGACTTGGAAATCAAAATAAAGGAAAAATGCTTGAAAAATGGATTTTTAAATTGGGAAAAGTCTATAGAAGCATTTAAAAATTATAGTTGATTAATTATGTGCACCATTAATTCATAACATGAGATTCCATCCAATTAGGCCTCAAATTATGAATTTTGTACCTTGGATGAACATTTCTCACATTATAAATTATTGAACATATAATCAAATCATTTTATTTAAAAAATAGAAAATAAAGAAAAATGTGATCCATATCCTTGCATTTAGATGATTTTTATGATCAACAAAGAACAACAAAAATCGAGCATAAAAAAAAGGTATTAATTTTATTTAAGCAAAAATTAAACTTACCATGAAAAATGATAAATTTTTATTAAGGAAAATGTAAAATTCCATATTTAAGTACAATGAGAGAAAATGAAAAAGGATTTGAAAATGGAATGCAAAAGATAGCATTTTATTAATCATAAAAGATTAATTACCTAATAAAAGGAGAAAACAGTTTTTGGTATATTTTTTGTTTATTTTTGGTTTTTAGCAGCAAACAAAATGCAAATTAAACATAAAAATAAATGGAAAATTTGATGTAATTGACAAGATAAAGCATAAAATAATATAAAAAAGGGACATGTAATAATAAAATTACAAATTAAAACACATAAACAAAGAAGGAGAAGGAGTAAAGATTATAAATAAAAAGATAACAAGAACATAATTAAGGCATGAAAATAAAAACAAATGAGAGGTAGGCGTTGAGATTAAAATGATGGTGAGAATTGATATATCACAACAACATATAACATAAATTGATAGTCAAAATAACAAATGAAAAAAAAAAGTTACAAAGAAGTTAGTAGGACTTAGTAAAGTTAGTATCTTGAAATTGAGATCTTGAGATTTATAGCAAGAGGTAAATATAATGCAATGGATGATGCTAATGCAATGTCTGCTCACACAAGCATTAAATAAATATGGGTTGCATGTAAATTATGATGCATGATGCAATTTGAGAAGCATACAAAGTGATGCAAGCTAGGAAGTATGCAAGTATGCATCTAGAGAATCTAAAAATGAGCACACACATGATATTGATATGCAATAAGGAAGTGATATGCATAAAGGCACATGAATGTATGATAAGGCAATAATGCAAGAGAAATTGAGGGTGAAGTAGGGAATAGTAGTATAATAAATAAGAGTAGAGAAAAGGTTAGTAGAGACAAGAACAACAAGGAATAAACATGAGTTGGATTAAGGACATAAAATGGTATTTAAAAGCTTTACTAAACATTTAAACTCCAAATTACTACAAAATGGACTCAATCAAAGAATAAAATATGGAAATAAAGACCCACAAGACTCTAAAATTAAAATAAAGACACATAAATAAGGTACTTGTATTAAAATGACAACAATAATCATCAAGAATGTAAATTATGGACATCAATGCTTTCAAATCAACACAAAGTATCCAAGATGCAGAAAAAATGATTTATGATGAACAAAACAACCAAAATGACTCAAAAATGATAAAAACCCTAAATTAAGACACAAATTAGACATGCTCATATCTCAGTAACAACACAACAACAATCAAAACCCAATTTAGCATAATCAAGCACAATTTAAGTAACATCTATGCACAATACACACTAATCAAGACTCTAAACATGTATTCACACCAAAATTCACCAAAAATAATAATGAAAATTAATAAAAAATTTAATTAAAAGTCACATTAACATCAACAAACACAACCACAATCATCAAACCAAAGTAAGATCAAGGATCACACTTAAAAGTACTTAAAAAATTTTTTAAGAAATAAAAGGAAAATAATTGTAAAATCAATTAAAAATAGAAAATATCAAATTTTATCATCCTAGGACCTTTGAGACTCATTTAAATGATGTATGATCATCATAGAACATGTACAAGTCATTAGGACCATCATTAGAGTCATTTCAGAGCAAAACGAGCAAGTTTTTGGAGCTCAGAGATGGATGGCCAGTTTGGCCATCTGAATAGCAAGTTTTAGAGGCTAAAAAAATCGGTCTGAGAGGACCAATAGCCATTTTGGGCCATGAACATCCGATTTAGTTGTTCATGGGCCAAAACCGATTGTTCTTGTCTGAACAGTGCGATTTTTGCACTCCTTTGCTCTCAAAACTCCATTTTAATGCCCAAACGTTAGAAATAAGACGAGAATCGATGAGAGTGATTTTTAGAAAGTGTTTAGCCATAGAATTTGGGCAAGAACTCACCAAGAAACACAAATTGATTATAGAGAATTAAGATTGAAACTCAAAGGTAAAAGGGTGTTTTTACGAGTTTAGGCTTGGATTTGGTTTTGATTTGTATGGAATTGATGGAGTTGGATTTTAGGTATTGGTGATTATTTTGGTATTATTGAGAGTGATTTAAGAAGAAAATAGAGAGAAATTAGGTCTAGAGGAATTTTGGCATAGTTTCTCCTTAATTTTCCAAAATTTCCCTAATTTCTAAGGATTTTTGGAGAGAGATCTTTCTTGATTTTTGTACCATAATTTCCTCTTTTTTAGAAGTGGAAAAAGCTCCCAAAAGTCCTCCTCTCCCTCTAAAATTCCTCTAAAGCTTTCCTTAAAGCTTCTATTTATAGGCATTTGAGGTTAGTGGCATTTATTGTAAATTCCCTTGAATATTCAAGGTTATTATGTAATAGTATATACTCTCATTTAAGAAATTGACCTTGTCCTGGTATATTCCAAATTTAGAATATTCCTTAATTGGAAAGCACCCTTTTTTATAAGTGTCCCTTTAGGATAAGGACAAGGAGAGGTAGACAGTTGTGGGACCCTTTTGACTATCGAAAGTTAAAATTTTGACTTTTTGCCAAATGGGATCCACTGACGCATTGGAATTTTAGAAGAAAGTTTCAAACTGAAATTCAACTCTGGGAGCTCTATCTTATCACCAAAAAGTTTCGTTGACCAAAGTTTGAGTTTTGTTCTTAGGGCTTCCAGAGTTTAAATCGAAGCGTTTGGAATTAAAACTAGTTTGAAAACTACAGAAAATAGACTGTAAACATCCCTTACATGGGGTTGTACTTATTAGGTTAGAAGACACGACTCAGGTGAAATTTTCTCTAATTATTCTTCTTAAACCTCTTTCTCAATACCAAAATTGTAGGGTTAAGGTTTGATAGGGGCTTGGTTAGGTCTTAAAATGGTGTATTTAGTGATCGGGTATGGTTTTAGTGGTTCAGTGGATTTCGAAATGGCTTGAATTTTAATTCTCTTTATCAAATTGACTGTCTGATGAACATTTTAACTTTTTCATCATTGGCTATCTGGGTTTTAAAAAATGACCCCAACAATAGTTATACCAGAATCGCCACTATCTTTGTCGCTAGCATACCTGTGTAAGTTTGTTATCATGTTTCAATTTTTTTAATAAGAAATTTTAGTTGTTTTAGTCAATTGATTAAGGATTTTTTTTTACTTTATTTCTCT
This sequence comes from Mallotus repandus, assembly GCA_949671775.1. Taxonomy (NCBI): domain Eukaryota; kingdom Viridiplantae; phylum Streptophyta; class Magnoliopsida; order Malpighiales; family Euphorbiaceae; genus Mallotus; species Mallotus repandus. Next base: position 15,261 of record CATIWM010089775.1, on the reverse strand, counting down.
CTTTTTTATCAGTTCAATAATGGGTCTTGATTATGTTTACAGCTGAAATATTATTATGTTATGTCTGTAATTGGCTTTATAATAGTTATTTTTTTTTTGGGCAATGGATCACAAAATCATATCTCCAATTTTTTTTTGAAATAACCTATCATAGGGATTCAAAAAATTAATGTTGTTATTGGTATTTTTTTTTATGGTGATACCCAGTTGTGAAGCAAAGATAGTAGATTATGGAGTTAAACATATGAAGTCAAAGTAAGAGGCTGAATTTAAATAATAGAAGAGTTGGTGCAATTTTTGGACTCTAAGTAACATCAAACATTGGATATAGGAAGGCAATTTAGAGTCTTATTCTCAATTATTGTGTACAAGTTCAAGGGTAAAAGGTGAATCAGTTAGCAAACACCTAAAAAACTGAGCACCTTCTTTGATGACCTTGTTTAAGTGCTGCTGTTTTTATTTTATTTTTGTGCCCATATCAGCTCTTGAACTTGCTCAATTAAAAACATGCATGCTATCCTTTTTGTTATTTGGGATAATGAGTGGCCTAATAACTTTATGATTTTCTTAAAAAATTTAAAAAGAAAAATAAAAGAACAAAGAGTCAGTCCTTTATGAGGGTAAAACTGCATTTGGATTGGAAAGTTATTTTGTTTGGTTGTTAAAATTGAAAATTATGTGGAGTGGGAATGACATTTCCGATTCAATAGGTAGAGATGGAGAATATATTTGCGAAAAAACCCAAGATCATTAATGTGAATCAAGTATTTCTTTCCCTAAAAACATAACAGCGCAAGCTTGCCTGACAAAATTAAGACTGATTTTGAAAAGCTATGTTGCTTTGAGTTTCTTCCCCATTATCTATAATTCAAGGCTTAATTACAAGAATCAAATCTCTTCAATCTAAGTACCTACCAAGAATAGATCTAGCCTAAGAAAGGAAATATAATATACTATTAAAGCCATATTTATAGCATATAATAAGCTAAATCAGATCCCTAAATTTCAGCCTATAACTTAGATGTTAGTCTGTCATAAGAGACAACTAGCACTGACATCCCCCCCTCAAATTGATGCTGGGACAGGAACCATCAATAATTTTCTCACTAAGAACTCATGTCAATGCCTAGGCAAGGCATTTGTGAAGATGTCAGCTACTTGTAAAGAACTGGAGACATGTGACAAAAAAATATGTTGTCTATAAAAAGCTTCTCGTATAGAATGACAATCAACTTCTATATGCTTAGAACGTTCATGATAGATTGGATTTGCTGCAATTTGTATGGAACTGGTGTTGTTTGCATGTAAAGGAGTTGGAATAGATTGAAAGAATCCAAATTCAATAAGAAGGCGACGTAACCAAATAATTTTAGAGCATGCTGCAGACATAGCTTGATATTCTACTTCTGTTGATGATTTTTTCTTGCACTTTTAAGAGATCAAAGCATTACCAAGATACATACACCACCCTGTTGTTAATTGACATATGTCCAGACATCCAGCTCAATCTGCATCGCTATAGGCAGCTAAAGTGAGATAAGATGCAATAGGAAAAACTAGTCCTCGTGTAGGAGAGCTTAGAAGATACTTAATGATTTGATGGACAATAGTTATATGAAGTTGTCTAGGTGAAGTCATAAATTGACTAACTTGATGTACAATATAAGAAATGTATGGTCTAGTGACAATTATATGCATAAGACTGCCAACAAGTTTGCAATACAAGGTGGGATTATGGAAAAGATCACCTTCATCTCTTTTGTATTTAACATTCACTTCCAAAGGGGTATCAACAGGAGCATAATTTTCCAAACCAGCCAAAGCAATAAGGTCTTTAGTATATTTGTGTTGGTTTAAGAAAATGCCTTCAGTAGATTTATGCACCTCTAATCCAAGAAAATAAGTGAGAGGACTGAGATCCTTCATTTTAAAAGTAGCATGAAGAGACTTTTGAAGTTGAGTAATTAAAGATGAATCAGATCCGGTGATGATAATATCATCTATATAAACAAGAAGAATTACAATACCCGTGGAAGTCTTATGCAAAAACATCGAGGTATTATATTGACTTTGTATGAAGGAAAGCCCAAGAATAGTTTGCCGGAACCTTTCAAACCAAACTCTTGGAGTTTGCTTTAACCCATAAAGAGACCTTTTCAATCAACACACATAAATTGAAGAGGCATTTGTAACTCTGGGAGGAAGATGGATATAAATTTCTTCCTTCAATTCCCCATGAAGGAATGCATTTTTCACATCCATTTGATGGATTGGCCAAGCTTTAGAGGCAGCTATAACAAGAATTGTTCGGACATAAGTCATTTTGGCTATAGGAGTAAATGTTTCTTTATAGTCCACTCCATATTATTGACAATTTCCAAGAGCCACAAGTCTTACCTTATATTTTTCTAAAGACCCATCAGATTACAATTTTATAGTATACACGCATTTTCAACCTATGGGTTCAATTGAAGGTGGACATTGAACTATATCCCATGTACTATTTAACTCTAGAGCATTTAATTATTCTTGCATTGCTTGCTGCAAGCACTTATGTTTCATGGCCTAAGTATAATAAAAGGTATAGAAATAACAAATAAAGTAGCAGGATATCCATACCTATTAGGGGGTTTAGTTTGGTGAGCTGACTTGTGACGTGGTTGTGCTACTGATGTAGATGCATATTCAGGTGTTAGAGTTGATTCTTACAAAGGGTCTGCATGATGGGTAAAGATTACTTGCATCAAAAAATTACTGTAGAAGATGGTAAAGATTACTTGCATCAAAAAATTCTGGTAAAAAAGATGGTGAAGATACAAATGAGGGTTCACTTGGAAGCGTAAAAAATATTGATTCTCAAAGAATATGACATTTCTTGACACTCATATCTTTTTAGTGGTAGGATCATAACATTGGAACCCTTTTTTATTAGAAGCATATCCAAGAAAAGCACACCTAACAGATTGGGCTAATAGTTTATGTCATTCATGTGGAGGTAAATGGACAAAACAAACATAACCAAAAGTGTGTAGACCATAATACTTATATTGAGAATGATATAAGCAATAATACGATGACTCATAGTTCAATTTAGGGGTTGGAAGATGATTAATTAAGTAAACTATAGTACTAAAAGCTTCAACCTAAAAATGAGGTGGAACAAATGACAAGAAGCAAAGTTTGAACCATGTCAAGAATATGACAGTTTTTTCTTTCAGCAACACCATTTTATTGTGGAGTGTATGAGCATGACCGTTGAGAAATAACGCCTTTTTGTTTTAGAAATTCTTAAAATTCATGAGACATGTATTCTCCGCCTGAATCTATTCTTAAAGTCTTGATGCAGGTAGAAAATTGGGTTTCAATAAATGCTAAGAAATTTTTAAAGACATCAAAGACTTTATTTTTGGATTGAAGAAAATAGATCCATATGAACCTACAATGATCATCAATGAATGTCACGAAGTACTTGTATTGAGAGTGAGACATAACAGGTGCAATACCCTAAACATCACTATGAATAAAATCAAAACAACTGGTAGACAAAGAACTATGAGCATGAAAAGGAAGAGTTTTGCTTTTTCCCATTTTACTATTAGAACAATAAAACACAACATTTTTAGAGGAATACTGGATTTTATTGTCAAGTAAACTAGAATTTAGTATTTGAAGCAAAACCTTTGAGATTGGATGACCTAAATGATTATGCCACAACTAATTCTGATTTTTAACAGTAAGACAAACCAAAGAAAATAAATTGGGATCATGAATAGGAGCGGCTATGTGTAAAGGAAAGACACGTCCCCATTTAGGCCCCTTTGCAATCACCTTCCCCGACACCTGATCCTGTACAACACAACCAACACCAAAAAATAGAACATTACAATTATTCTCAACCAACTGCCCAACAGAGATAAAATTATGAGTCAAACAATGAGACAAGAAAACATCATTCAGAATAGGAGAAACATCACCAATGGTTGTAATTGGTAAAGAATGCCCATTTGCTGTTTGGATTTCCATATTACCACTAGATTTCTTGACATTAAAAAGGCTCTTGGAAGCATATGTCATATGATTAATGCTCTAGAATAAAAAAGCCAAAGATTTGAAGCAGATTTGTGGTTACCTCAAAGTCCAAGTGCTGAAAAGGCAAAAAAAATCATCCGCTGCACTATTTTAGGTGTTACGGAACCTGGGACAGTAGCTAGAGATGAAGAAGTTTGTGTAAACATGGTAGTAACCTGATAAGAAATTCTGGAATCAGCCCTTGTAGTTTGGACCGCATCGTGAATAGCTCTATGATTTTTGTTTTATGGCCGAATTGGGCATGTTGTGATGATTTGCCCCTTAGCTTTGCAATAATTGCAAAATTTCTTCAAATAATGAGTTATAATGTGGCCAAATTCTTTGCAACTATAGCATTTGACATTCCCCATGTCCCGACCTCTTGGCCCCCCATTTGTTGCAAAAGCAATATTAGGAGATTCTATAGCTGTCCTTTGTTGTTCCATGGCTATTTTGGTAAGAGAATGTCGCTCCTCTCTTAGAAGCTCACCTAAACAAGTATCCAAGGATGGTGTTGGACATCAACTCATCAAATTAGAGCAAATAGTTTCAAAATCTAGACATAGTTTCATAAAAAAATTGTCTCGTTTGCTAGTTTTGTGGACTGCTTGGATAGCAAATAATGATTCTGTAGGGACTTTAGCATAGACAATAGTAGTGTAGTCAGTCCATATGTTGATAAAACCAAAATAGTATTCTTCAATAGACAAACTCCTTTGAGAGTAGTTGGAAATATTAAATTCTAATTGAAATCTTCTCGCATCATTATCCTTGTTGTACACACATTTTAAATAATCTCACATTTCTTTGGATATTTGATATGGTCTAAGATTCAAAATAATATGAGGCTCTATAGAAACTAAGATCCAACTCATTATACATGCATCCTTTACTTCCCACTCAGCCCCCTTTGTAACATCGCTAGGTTTAGGATTAGATCCATTTAGATGTCCTCACAATTCTTTCCCTTTGACATATGTTTGGAATTGAAATTCCCAAGAAAAATAATTCTTCCCCGTAAAACGAGTGCAAAAATACTCAATTTTTTTAGAAGACATGATTGCTATAACAAATGATTATACTTAACCAAGAAGTGACAAAACCCAATAGCCTATAACAACCCAAAAAAACCAGCAAAAAAAAATTGCAATGACTGACAACTGAAACCTAGATCAACTCAGAATCCTTAACCTAGAAATGATGGAACTAAGTCTTAAACATACAAGACAAAGAGAGCCATGTAATTCAAATTTTGATTACAAGCTCTAATACCATGACAAAATCAAGATTGATTTTGAAAAGCTATGTTGCTTTGAGTTTCTTCCTCATTATATATAATTCAAGGCTTAATTACAAGAATCAAATCTCCTCAATCTAAGTACCTACCAAGAATAGATCTAGCCTAAGAAAGGAAATAGAATATACAGTTAAAGCAATATTTACAACATATAATGAGCCAAATCAGATCCCTAAATTTCAGCATATAATTTAGATGCTAGTTTGTCATGAGAGATAACTAGCATTGACATTGCTCTGTATCAATAAAAGGTTGGTTTGTTTTATTTTTTTTTTTAGTATTTTGTTGGTTTATTTTTCTTATGAAAACTTTAGCTTATTGTTTTCTTTATAAACATAAGTTAATTATAGAATAGAAGAGAGTCATGAATTATTGATGATTTTTTCATTTTATTTTTTATATCTAGAAATGTGGAATTCCAAAATTTACTTTCTGTCTAGTGAGTAAAATGTACATGTTGAAATTGATGTGAGTTTAGTGATTATTCCAAAGGGTTGTGAGAATTCTATCACAAGCCAAAAGAAAACAAAATCCAAACTATAAAAAAATTAAGGGCTTGTTTAGTTTTGGAATACATGACCTATTTTCTAGAAATTTTTTCTAAGAAAATTAAAAAATAAAATTTATTGTTTAGTTGTGATATTTTCTAAATTTAGAAATTTTGAAAATTATTTTCTAAATTTTCCAAATTATAACAGACATTGGAAAATTGATAAAAAGATGTTCTCCAATTAAATTAGTGCTTTGAGCCATTTATTTCCTTTGTTGTTTTCTTCCCTCCTTTGAGCCATTTTTTTTTACTCCTTTATCTTCTTTTTGCCTTATGCAATTTTCTTCGTCTCTTTTCATTAGTCTATATTTTTTATTTTATACAAAAGCAAGAATCCCTCAAATGGTTTTCATAATAATTTCATCTCAATTTATATTTGGCCACCATTTTAAATGTCAAAATTCATTTGAGTAAGAGATCTTTTGTTTTTTTAGAAAAAAATTGTGAATTTTATTAATTTAATTATGTTGTTTGCTATCATGAACAATTAAAGTTATACAGTTAAACTTAAATTTTATTATTAGATTGTTAATTTTTTTTCCACAAAATCATGGTCTTTTTTGAAATATATTTGATGGTCAATTGTAATTTAGATTAAAAAATTAGTATCCTAATTATGTTTTTCATGAATCAAGTTGTGTAGTGATTTTAGATTCTATAAAAAAATATTTAATCAATTGGGTACGAATCTTAAGAAGCCTTAAACCACTTTCTATTGTCCGATTTCTACTTTGGAAAATGAAAAACTAAAAAATAAAGAAAATGGAAAGAAAACAGAAAAAGGAAAACAATAAATGTTCTTCAAAACTAAACTGCCCCTAAATCTTCAACTTCCTCTCATTTATATGGGTATAAATGATAACTGATTTTGATCCATAGAGAATTGCTCGATGATGCTGATGAAGCTAACCTTATGAACATATGATAGGTGAATTGACAATCTTGTATGATTTTCCTTCTCTTGAGTCATACAAAGATGATTTAGCATGCAAAATTGTGTAATGTGGTCAAACACAGAGGCTAATTTTCATTCTTTTCTTGGAGATTATATCATACTTGCTATTCTTTAAAAAGCTTTTTTTTAAATGTATGGTTAGGCTTAAGGCTTTGGTTTTTATAATTTTATGCTTAATATATCGATTCATAAATTGAAGAGAAAAAAATAGTTGTGAATTGCAACTGTGAGATATCAGATGGGATGAAAGTGCGTATTTTAAATATATATATGTAGATGTTGAACTATACTAGCACACTAATTTTTCCTTGGTCTAGATATAGATATAGTTGATATTAATTTTGTACTATAGGTGTCTGGAATCTTAGAATTGCACTTTGTTATTGCCACCATTCTAGTTATTATCTGAGATGAAATGGCCACCAATGTGTTATGTTGTTGTTGACAATACTAATTTTTGTCATTGCCAGTTTGACAATTAACTAGGCATTGTTGCTACTGCAACTGCAGTGCATATGCATAATGAATTTATGGTTGATAAATTGGAGTTCCTGGTACTTATAGTAGTACAGATGGCCGTAAGTTTGCAGATTCCAAGATCATGAATCATGTATTTGAATAATTGTGATCACAAAATAGAATGCTTCAACTATATCATACATTTCCATTCTCTACACAATCAGATTGTATCTTAATGCAGGGCTTATGAAATGTGAACGACACATACGTAGAAATGGAAAGAAAATCAAAGACTTACATATTGAAGCAAACTTCCATGTCTTCTCATTCTCTTTAGTTTCTTTCTCTATTTTAGGCTTGAAGATCCTGATGACTGAATAATTTTATTAATATATCAAATAATATCATAAATCAAGCAAAGCCAGCTATCTAGTCTTTAGTCTCTCTTTTTGAAAAGAATAAATTTTGGAACAGTTTGGTTGATCAGGGTATTGTAATAGGTAGGTCCTGATGAAATTCAACATAATGTGGTGTTTTATTATGCCAATGTTTCTATTTTGTGTACTTTTCCAGCTTGAAGAAGTTATTCAAGCAAAAAAACAAGCTGCTAGAGAGTTAATTTGTCAGAAGAGAAAGGATAGAGCCTTGCTAACATTGAAGAAGAAGAAAATATAGGAAGAACTGTTAAAATAAGTTGACAAAATAGAAAAGAAAACTTAAGAAATAGAAGCTTAATTCATGTCTTTCATTCAGTGTATAAACATATTTATATACAAGTTCAAGGAGACACTACATTAATTAGTATGGTTGAGACACTACATTAATTAGTATGGTTGAGACACTACATTAATTACAGGTCTGATTGTTATAATGCATATTTGATTGTCAGAGTACAGCAGAATCATATCTAATTGGGTCTGATTGTCAGAATGTATTATGACTATACAGCCTCTAACCAACTAATTTTGTTGACATCCCCCCTCAAATTGATGTTGGTAAGTCAACAAGCATCAATTTGCTAATAAGAAAGTTATGTTGCTGACGTGTCATGGATTTGGTAAAAATATCTGCAATTTATAGAGCAGTGGAGATATCTGGGAGAGTGATAACTTGACGATCATAGGCCTCCTGAATAGAGGGACAGTCAACCTCTATGTGCTTTGTGCATTCATGGTAGACAGGATTGGCAACAATTTGGATGGCATTAATGTTGTCAGTATTTAAGGGAGTAGGTTGATCTTAGGAGAAACCAAGCTCTGTTAGAAGACCACGCAACTAAATGATCTCGGAGCATGCAGTAGACATGGCACGGTACTCCGCCTCAATGGATGATTTGGAGACCGAGTCTTGCTTCTTGCATTTCTAAGAGATAAGAGCATCACCAAGAAACATACACCATCCTGTAGTTGATTTTCTTATTTTCGGGCAGCCAGCCCAATCTGTATCATTATAGGCTTGTAGGTTGAGGGAAGAATAAGCCACGACTAGGTGTGCCAAAAATATATCTAATGATGCGGTGGACTAAAAATAGGTGGAGATGCCGAGGGGCTTGCATGAACCTGCTGACAATATGGACAGCATAAGAGATGTTTGGGCGGGTGATAGTTAGATAGATAAGACTTCCAACCAACTTTCGATATAAAGTAGGATCCTCAAGAAGTTCCCCTTCATCACGTTGATATTTCACATTAATTTCCATTGGGGTGTCAACAGAATTAGTGTTTGTGAGTCCTGCTAGCTGAATCAAATCCATAATATACTTATGTTGATTCAAGAAGATACCTTGAGGCCGATAATGTACCTTTAACCCTAAAAAATAGGTGAGTGGGCTGAGATCTTTCATGTGGAAAGTAAAGTGCAATAAATTTTAAAGTTTAGAAATAGCCTCCATATCAGATCCGGTGATAACATTGTCATCCACATAAACAAGAAGAACAACTATGCCCTTGGATGTCAATTGGAGAAAAAGTGAGGAGTCATACTGACTTTGAGTAAATGAATAGCCGAGGAGAGTTGATCAAAACTTTTCAAACCATACTCGTGGCACCTGCTTCAATCCATACAAAGAGCATTTTAGTTTGCAAACATCATTAGGGGAAGAAGTAGGCATACCATAAGGAAGTTTTATGTAAACTTCCTACTTGAGATCACCGTGTAAAAAGTGTTCTTTACATCCATTTGATGTAAAGACCATGATTGTGATGCAACAAGGGTGAGTATTGTTCGTAGAGTGGTCATTTTGGATACCGGTGCGAATGTCTCATCATAGTCTAGGCCATACTCTTGCTTGTTGCCAAGAACCGAAGCTTAATAGAGAACACTAACTTACTACTAAGAGGTTTCATAGATGGTGGACACGGAACAGCATCCCAGGTCTAATTTTCTTCAAGTGCAAGAAGTTCTTTTTTAATAGCTCTCCGCTAACATTCATGCTCCATTGCCTGTTTATAGGATGAAGGAATAGGAATAGAAGACACAGTGGCTATCAAAGATAACGGAGAGGTGAAACCATACCTATCTGGTGGTCTACAAACTCGAGTACTTTGTCTAAGAGGTGCTGGTGCAGTTGCTGAAACAGGATCAACATTAAGGGAATGGGCTGGAGGGGGTCCGAGAGGTGCTAAAATCGTGCGTCGTTAGTAGGCTATGAGAGGCTTAGAAGGCACATAATCTACAGAAGAGTTAGTAAACATTGCCAAAATAGAGAATGAAGGAGAAATACCATCTTTATGTGTGGAAAAAAATACTGATTTTAAAAAAAAATCACATTTTGAGAAACACGAATACGACGTAGGTTGGGATCATAACAAAAAAAACCTTTTTGGTGCACTAAATATCCTAGAAAAGCACATTGAACAGCTTGAGCTGTTAGTTTTATATGTTCGTGTGTAGGAAGATGAACATAGCATACATAACCAAAGGTACGAAGATTAAAGTAATTTGGAGTATGAACAAATAACCGAAAGAAAGGAGAATCATGGTTTAAGGAGGGAGAAGGCAACATATTGATGAGGTAGACAGCAGTGGAGAGAGCTTCACACAAAAAATGAGAGGGTACAAATGACTTTAATAGAAGGGTGCGAACAATATCTAAAAGGTGTCGGTTCTTTCTTTCAGCCACCCTATTCTATTGAGGGGTTGAAGGACAAGACCTTTAAGAAATTATACCATTATTTTGCAAAAATTCTTGAAATAAATGAGACATGTATTCACCCCCATTATCAGAACGAAGAATTTTGATATTGGCAGAAAATTGGTCTGAATATGTGCATAAACAGACTTAAAAACAGAAAACAATTCATCTTTAGAATGTAGAAAATAAATCCATGTGAAACGACTATAGTCATCAATAAAAGTGATAAAGTACTTGTAGTTAGCATGGGAAGTAACTAGCGCCATTCCCCACACATCACTATGTATCAAATCACAAGGTTAGACTACCTTAGGTGTGTGAGTGGGAAATGGCAAAACTTTACTTTTTCCAAGCCTACAAGAATTGCAATCAAATTGAACAGCACCAAGAGTTGGAGACTTTTTATTCCCAAGTAAACCAGAATTTAGCAAAGCATAAAGTACATTAGAGTTTGGGTGTCCAAGACGTTTATGCCATGCTTGATAATCAATATAAGCAAAATTACAAGTGATGACATGTAAATAGGAACATGGAGATAAAGGAAATTAAAGAGGAAAAAGACGTCCTACTTTAAGCCCCATTGCGATCATCTTCCCCGATTGCTGATCCTGCACAACACAACCAAATTTAGAAAATTCCACTTTACAATTATTTTCAACTAATTGTCCAATAGAAACAAGATTAGTGGTAAGGTTAGGAGAGACAAGAACATCGGTTATGGACGAAGAAACATCACCAGTGGCAGTTATAGGTAAAGAGTTGCCATCAGCTGTATAAATCTTGAGATTTCTAGGATATGTACTTACATTGGTGAGGAATTTAGCATTGTTTGTCATGTGATGGGAAGCCGCGGAATTAAAGTACCAAGGAGAAGGTTTAGAAAAGGGTTTACCTGAGGGTGCTAATGCGGAAAATGCAGAAATGATCATTTGCTGAATCATTTGAGGTGTCATAGATTGAACAGGAGTAGGAGCACTCGGTCTCAGATGTTCTGTATCCACAGAACTACCAGCACTAGAAGAACCAACTGAGACAGTATATGCTATTCCAGATCTCTTAGGAGGTCAAATAGGACATTCCTTGATGATATGGCCATCCTTTTTGCAACAGTTGCAATTTTTTTTTAAATAACTTGAAGCATAATGGCCAAATCCTTTGCAGCAAAAACACTGAATAGTACTCATGTCCATACCTTTTGGCTTGGCTTGAGTTGCATAAGCCATAGGAACAAAAGTAGATTTAAGTTGTTCCATGGTGGCTTGAGTAAGAAGTCGTTGCTCCTTGTGAAATAAATCATTGAGACATGAATCCAAAGATAGGACAATTTCTTGATTCATAAGATTAGACCTGGTGCTTTCAAATTCAGATCTCAGTTTCATAAGAAATTGATCCCTTTTAGTAGTTTCTTGTACAGATTGAATAGAAGTAAGACCTTCGGGAGGTAAGGCAGCATAGACAATATCAGTATATTCAGCCCAAAGACTCATGAAACTAGAATAAAAATCAGAGATAGAATGGCTGTCCTATTGGAGACTTGTTGGCTCATGTTCAAGTTGAAATCGACGAGCTGTGTTATGTTGACTATAGAGTTTTTTTAGATAATTCCACATTTCAGCTGCAGTTTTGAAGGGTCAGAGATTCAAGATAATGTTGGATTCCACAGATCCTAAAATCCATGCCATGATTTGAGCATCCTTGACTTCCAACTTGGAGTGCTCATCCTTGTCTTTGTCAAGTGTAGGTTTGCTACCATCAATATAATCCCATAGATATTTGCCTTTAACAAATATCTTGAAGTGAAATGCCCAGGTTGAGTAGTTTTGGCCATTGAAACGAATCAAGAAGACATCATACTTATCTGAAGACATGAGGCTAAGATAACTTGATCAAAATAACTAAGAATAAAGAACTGAACTAGGATTGAGAAGAAACGACAGGAGAATTTAGATCTGAGGCTCTGATACCATGATAAAACAGAAAAGAAAACTTGAGAAATAGAAGCTTAATTCCTGTCTTTCATTCAGTGTATAAACATATTTATATACAAGTTCTAGGAGACACTACATTAATTAGTATGGTTGAGACACTACATTAATTATAGATCTGATTGTCAAAGTACAGTAGAATCATATTTGATTGGGTCAGATTGTCAGAATGTATTATGACTATACAGCCTGTAACCAACTAATTCCTTTGACATTACTAATATTGAAGAAGAAGAAAACATAGGAAGAACTATTAAAATAAGTGGACGCCTGGCTTATTAATGTTGAGCAAAAAGTAAGCAATGACTAGAAGAATGTAGTTTATGCTATTTCTTTTTCAAGTGTGCACTCTCTCTTGTTGTTTTCCTTCTTCCTTCCAGCATATAAATTGGGTATGGAAGAACTGAAGACATAGTCACCTTGCCCTTTTTTAATAACTCAACAATGGATAATGAAAATTTTTGTAGTTGCTCCCAAATAGTTTGTTTTAAAAATTGTGTCATGCTGTTGTAGCAAATGGAAAACTACAAAAAGTAATGATATGCATTGTCTTTCAAGTTGGTTTTGGTTTTAGCATATGGTGGAATGTTGCCTTCCTGCTTATAATAAGATTATTTATTACTGAGATTTTGGTTGGTGGTCACAATATCTTTTGGCTACAAGCAAGATCTTATGTTCAAAATAACTTTATAGTCAGTTCATGCTCTTGACTTGTATCAAAATATGCATATTCTTATAACTCTACATTTATTTTGGGTCAGTTGGCAGATATAGAGCTAGCCAGCAAGCAGAAAGCTGTATTTGAGAGTTTAAAAATAGGTAGTGTTGTAGTTAAGGTAATACAAAGTGAGATCAACCTGGATGATGTCCAAAAGCTAATGGATGATAGTGAGGAAGCTAAAGCTTATCAAGATGTGAGTTTGATGTTAAGTCTTTTTCCTAGATTGTTGTTGATATTTTGTTTGAATTTTGGATAATTCAAGATGTTGCTCATGCACTCAAATCAGCCATTTTAGCCTAAGTGTTCTCTACCATGCCATGCTTGGCTCAAGAAAAGATCAAGCATTCCAGCTTATTTGATATGGGGCCACTTCCAACCTAATTGGGGAAAAAAAACCATCAATAAAAATAAAACCATTATTCATTGAATATTTTGTGATGCTTTGTGAGTTTACCGGTGTTTTGGGCCTATTCATTATTTTCCCTTTTTTTATTCTTATTTTAAGGGAAAAGTACAAAAAAAGTACCCTCTAGTTATGCACTTTTTGACTTTTTTTTAATCACATTACACTTTAGTATCCTGTTAACTAATTTCGTTAGTTTGTAGTGATGATCAATATAACTTTCTATAATAAAATCATTTCTCATGTGATTTACTACCAAATGAGTTAATGGAATACTCTTAAATATGTTATAAATTTATTTAAAAAGCTGCGGCTGAGAATTTAGAAAGTTTTAAGAAAAAGGGAAGGATTATATCTTTCAATCTTTTTAATTTTATTTTAATTTTGCTATTAAAGAACCTTAACATTTGGTGCATTTGAAGGAAATTAATGCCATCCTGGGGGAGAAATTATCAGTAGAAGATGAAGAGGAAATCTTAGCTGAATTTAAGAACTTGGAAACTCAGGTATGGTATCCTTTTTTAAATCAACAACTGTCTCAGCCTCCTTTTTTTTATATATTATATATTTTCATATTTTGATTAAACTGTCACGTGCAATATTTTAATTTGTATTTTCAGATCAGTGTGTCTAAACCCATTTGTTTGAAATTTATAGTACTTGACCTCAGTTTGCTAATTTGTATATTACTTTTCCAAAAGGAGAATAGTTACAGGTTTGCCCATAATTTGCTTAATTATAATTCAGTCCGCCCATTCAGATTCTGCAATTGGAGCGTGCAATCACCACTTATGCACATATAATGGTTGCCCATATACAAACACATATTTTAGATGTCAGAGAAGGATAAATCTACCGATTTGCCTGTAATTGCTGATATTATACTCAGATGAGCATGATTTGCATATTAGGTTGTGATTTATTTAGTATTATTAGTTTTTAATGAAGGCAGGCTGTGCTTTGCTTTTTATTGTGAGCCTAGTACTCAATAACATTTAATAATCTCTCCTCTATTTCTAAGGGTGTTTGGCATTGCTTTTCCAAATCAGCTTTTGGTTTTTCTTTTTTTAAGGAAATCTGAAATAGTTTTTCCAATAGCAGCATTTCAGAAAAGATACAAAATCCAGCCTCTTCTAGAATACATTTTAGGAAAAGTTAAAAAAATTTTAAAATTGGAAAAAAAAAACTAGTCCAAGCCTGCCTAAAGAAATTTGTAAAATTAATGCAAAAGTAAAGGCATCTAACTGAACTCCTCAGTTCAAATGTGTCAAATATTGCAATTTTTTTTGGGTTATTCTCACCCATGGTACCCAAACTGACCAACTTTTGTTCCGGTTACCCTTAAAGAGTTCAAAGTTATTTTCTGGCCGGTGATTATGAAGTGGCGCTGACGTTTCAGTGGGACTGACCATGTGTACAAAAAGCTGGCAAACCGAAAGTAGCCACGTCATCAATCTCGCACACGTGGTGCCATATGTCAGTAGGACCAGCTGATGTAAGACTATAAAGATATCTAATATCTAATATATTTTATAAAAATATTTCAAAATGATAATTATACTCTTATTAAATTAGATAATTATACTATTTTTCTTACAAAAATATATTATTAAACAAATTATACACTTTATTTTTTAAAATATGATTCGATACAAAATAAATAAAAAATTTTATGAAAATTTAATTTTAA
>CATIWM010089771.1:0-11897 GCA_949671775.1 Mallotus repandus | reverse complement strand
TTATTTTGTTTTTATTATTGTTTATGTAAGTGTTGTAAAAGAGTTTTTTTTTTAAGTTGAATAAGGGTGGCTAAGTTATATGTAATATAACAATTTAGAATTGTGTTTTATATTATCTTGATGATGTTTTCACTACTGTGTTTCTAGTTACAAAGAGTAATATCATTTTTAATTTTATTAAAATGATGATGAAACTTTCTATATTATTGATTACTGTAAATTGTATTTTACTATTCATAAATACGTATTGTACTATTCATAAATAGTATTTTACTATTTATATATATATATATATATATATATATATAAAATTCTTAATCTTCAATTGTAACGTATGAATAAGAATAAACTTTTAAAAGATATTAATTTTATTATTTTTCTTCCAAATATAATGATATTTATAATATATTTAAATTAAATTAAATAGTTTGTAAATGATTGATTTTAAATGTCAATCTCGGGCTATGTGAGACGAGGTGTGACATGGGTAGTCATAATATCTTGCTAGAGCCCAATTATGACTTGTGGGCTAAAATAGAAATTTTAGGCCCACTACCAATGTTGTGTGAACCTACAGGGTCACACACATAGAACAAGCCTAAAGCAGACTTGGGTTAATTAGCCCAATAATGATCTCTGTGGAAGATTAAATAAATAAGTATGTATATATATATATATGTTAGTATTTATTTATTTCCTAATTTATTTTAGGTAAGAGTTATCTAAAATAAATAGGAAAGGATTCTAATTTGGAATTAGAATTAAAGTAGAAAAGGAAGTCTAATCTTACCAAAACTGTTTTGGTAGGTGAATAGGATGTGTATATAAACATGTCTTTCTCTAGGGTTTGCTAAGTCGAATTCTCCTTCTTCCTCTACTATTTCTTGTGAGGTGCTAGCACACTAACACCGCTTTGGATTATCTTGTTCGTGTGGATACCGTAGAGGGCATGACTTTTTGGTGGTGCCTCAATCCGAAAAAACCTACACAAAAAACTTGAGGTAGGGTGTCACTGGAGTGAACCCCCTTTCTTCCTTCCAACCATCTTGCCATTAGATCGTCTTGGTGAGTTTAGGAAAGCCCTGTCAATTGATCTACTCAAATTACATGGATCCAGGTTATGGGTTTTCGTGGTTAAAAGTTCTAATTTTCTGCTGCGTTTTAAATCATGAAACCCAACATTGGTATTAGAGTCATTTATAATTTGATTATATTGATTCCATGATATTTGTGATATATATAAGATATGAAAATGAGTTTTTGATATATATATTTGATTTTGAAAAGAGTTTTCAAAATTTCATTAGAATGTTTCTATATGATGATTTAATTAGCTACATCGAAGATAATTTTGTATAGTAATTGGATTAATGTCTATGGTTGTTTAATATGATTAAACACCATCTATAGTATGAATTTTTGGAAAATACATGTTGTTTTCGAATGCAGAATTTTAGGTGTAAAGGTCACACAATCGTGCGCATTGGGCACACGGCCATGTGCATTATGGCAGACAACAGTGCCTAACTGTGTAAATCTGCATAGTGCAGATGCAAAGGTTGTTTATGTTCTTATTCAAATGTTGAATGAAATTAGCATGTTTTGAGCATACTAATGAACGATAATATGATTACAATGGTTTAAGGTTTTGTCAACTACTCATTCAAAGAGTTTTGGTAAATTGTTTACCGTTTCGAGGGCACCGGCAAGGGCATTGCCCCCCTTGACCCCCACCCGCTAACTGGGCTAGCGGGACTGCCGAATGGATTCGCCATATAAATCGTTCTTATCATAATAATTGATTTTAATGTAAACTCAACTATTATGCTATATGTGTTTAGTGTAAAAATGCATGGTGCATGGCATGACCTTTAAGACTAATGTGATTAGATTTTTGTTATTCATTTTTATAGGTTGTAATTAATTAAATACGGCCTGTGAGTTATTTTTCCATTTTTTGTAATTTTATTTTATTAAGTTGTAATAGAATAGTATAGATTTCAATTTATAATGTAATAAAGACCCAATATGGAGACATAAAAAGAGGCCAAGGATGGAGATCCAAGGTGCAAACACAAAGTATAAATCTAAGGTAAAAGGCTCAAAATGGTGGAAGTCTTGTTACCTAGGATTAACCATTGATCTTTATATTGGCTTATGAAGAACAAACTAGATTTGGGTCATGCCATATCATGTTTACTTTATTGTTGTATGATTATATTATGTATGAGATTTTATGCATGTGATGTATGTTTGCAACATAATAATGCCCAAATAAGGTAAAATAAAGAGGAACCCTAATTCAATATTAAGTCACCATGATGCCTCCCATATGCTCAAACACTTGTCAAGCCTTAGATTATTATATACGGGTCTGCCAAAGCAGGGTGTATTAAATCATCCGAGGAAGGCAAATTGGCAAAGAGTGATTTCCAAATGTTTGTTATGGTTTGACTTAACTCGATGACATGTCAAATCCCATACCTTTCAAGAGTTATATGAGATGTAATTGGTAAGAGTTGCGTACCTAAATAACCATATCTTTAGGCGATGAGCCAAAGCTCACTTAGAGTATGGTGAAATATGGATCTTGACCCACTGTAATTTACAAGTTAATTTAAGGGTTATTAATTTGAATAAATTATTTAGGGATTTATAATTATGCCTCATTAAAATAACTTGATAAAATACTGAATACACTGCATATATATTTGTTATAAATAATGGCATCAAACACAACATCTAATTTGTCACTACGATCGATCCTTGAGAAGGATAAGCTTAATGGGACAAACTTCCTTGACTAGTACAGAAACTTAAGAATTGTTCTTAAGCAAGAAAAAAAGGAATATATCCTTGATCAACATGTTCCTGATGAACCAACTACTAATGCTCCTAGAGCTCAAAAGGATGCTTATAGTAAGCATCTTAATGATTCTATAAATGTCACTTGCCTCATGCTCGGATGCATGGATTCAAATCTCCAAAAGCAACTAATAGAGATGGATGCTTCTACCATAATTGGCCATCTCAAGGAAATGTTCTAAGAGAAAGCTAGAATTGAAAAGTTTAGCACCATAAAGGCATTGCTTTCTTGCAAGTCGACTGCTAGCAGCTCAGTGGCTCCTCATGTTCTCAAGATGAAGGGTCAATCTTAAAGACCTTGAAAGGCTTGGTCTTAAGATCGAGCAACAATTAGCCATTGATATTATTCTTTAGTCCTTACCAGAAACATATGATAGGTTTGTTATGAACTATAACATGCATGACATTAACAAAATTATTTTTGAATTGCATGGGATGCTTAAGACTGTTGAGAATAACATCAAGACTACCAAAGATACTTTAATGGTTAATAAAGGGAAAGATATGAAAAGGATGGGAAAGGGTAAAGGCAAAATTAAGGCTTCTAAAGGCTTTCAGAAGCCCGAGCCCAAGTCTAAACCTACACCCCAAGCAAAACCATCTAAGGAGGGAACATGCCATTTCTGTAATGAGTCGAGGCATTGGAAAAGAAATTGCAAGCTCTATATGGATGATTTCAAGAAGAATATTGGTAGTGCGACTACCTCTTCCGGTATTCATGTTATAGAAGTCAATTTATCTACTTCTAATTCATAGGTATTATATCGGTTCTGGATCTCACATTTGTACTAATGTGCAAGGTCTAAAAAGGAGTAGAATCTTGGCTAAAGGCGAAGTGGACCTACAAGTTGGAAATGGAGCAAAAGTTGCTACATTAGCTGTAGGAACTTATGATTTGACTTTGCCTAGTGGACTTGTTTTGAGTTTGGAAAACCATTATTATGTACCTACTATGAGCAGAAATATAATTTATGTTTCTTGTTTGGACAAGAATAGTTTTGAGTTTATTATTAGGAATAATAAAGGTTCCATTTATCATGATAACATTTTCTATGGATATGCTCCACAAAATCTTGGTCTTTATGTTCTGGACATTGAAGACACTAGTGAAAAGTACATCTATAACATTAATATGAAGAAGTTTAAATCTAATGATTTAAACACAACCTATCTTTGAGATTGTCATTTAGGCCACATAAATGAGAAATGCATTTCAAAATTCCATAAATATTGACTTTTGAAGTCATTTGAAACTTATGAATCTTGTTTATTAGAAAAAATGACTAAGACGCCCTTTATTGGACACAGTGAGAGGGCTAATGACTTATTAGCCCTTATACATTCTGATGTATGTGGTCCATTAAGTTCTACTACTATAGGAGGTTATCAATACTTCATCACTTTCATAGATGATTTCAGTAGATATGGCTATGTCTATCTAATGAAGCATAAGTCTGAATCTTTTGAAATGTTCAAAATCTTTAAAAATGAAGTATAAAATCAATTTGGTAAGAATATTAAAGCACTGAGATCTAATTGAGGTGGTGAATATTTATGCCAAGAATTTATTGATTATCTTAGAGATTGTGGAATAGTTTTACAATTGACTCCACTAGGAACACCACAATAGAATGGTGTATCTGAATGGAGAAATCAAACTTTATTGGATATGGTTCGATCTATGATGATTTAGTTAGATCTTCCAATATCCTTTTGGGTTTATGCTTTAGAAACTGTTGCATTCCTCTTCAATAGAGTTCCATCAAAGGCAGTTGAAAAGACACCATATAAGATATGGAATGGGAAAACTCCCAATTTATCTTTTTTTAAGATTTAGGGATGTGAGGCTTATATAAAGTGTTAAATTTCAGATAAATTAGCACCCAAATAAGATAAATGCCTTTTGTGGGATATCCTAAAGAAATCAAAGGATATTACTTTTATAATGCTTCTGAGAACAAAGTGTTTGTTGCTCCGGATGGTGTCTTTTTGGAAAGAGAACATATTTTCAAAGGAACTAGTGGGAGTAAGGTACAACTTGAAGAAATTCAAGAACCATAAAATAGCATTGTACCATATATGGAACCTCAACTGGAACAACAAGTAAATATTGAATCTACACAAGTACCATAAAGTGCTATAAGGTCTGGTAGGACACGTCAGAATCTTTAGAGATATTGATTTCTCATAACAAATAATGATGATGTGATGATTGTGGATCAAAGTGAGCCCACAACCTACCAAGAGGCCATGGACAGTCCAGACTCTGAGAAATGGTTAGAAGTCATAAAATCATAAATGCAATCCATGTATGATAATCAAGTGTGGAATTTGATTGATCCACCTGAAGGTTTAAAAATTATTGGATGCAAATGGGTTTTCAAAAAGAAAACTGACATGGATGGCAATGTGCATACCTTAAAAGCAAGATTGGTTGCAAAAGGTTTTAAGCAAACACATGGACTAGACTATGATGAAACCTTTTTGCCAGTTGCCATGCTTAAGTCCATTCGAATTCTACTTGCCATAGCTGCATACTATGATTATGAGATATGGCAAATGGATGTCAAAATAACATTTCTTAATGGAAATCTAATTAAGGATGTGTACATAACAGAACTAAAGGGTTTTGTTAATCCTGAGAATTCTGGAAAGGTTTGCAAGCTTCAAAGATCTATTTATGGATTGAAACAAGCTTCTCGGAGTTGGAATCTTCATTTTGATGAAGCAGTCAAAGAGTTTGGTTTCATAAAAAATGAATATGAACCTTTTGTTTACAAGAAGGTTAGTGGGAGTGCAATAGTTTTTCTAGTGCTATATGTTGATGAAATATTACTCATTGGAAATGATATTCCTACTCTACAAAATATTAAATCATGGCTAGGGAATTGTTTCTCAACGAAAGACTTAGGTGAAGCCGCCTATATTTTAGGCATCAAGATCTATAAAGATAGATCTAAAAGGCTTATTAGCCTAAGTCAGAGCACTTACAATGACAAGGTACTGAATAGGTTCAGTATGCAAAATTCTAAGAGAGGATTCTTGCCAATGTCTCGTGGCATTAGTCTTAGTAAGACTCAGTGTCTAAAAACATAAGATGAGCGAGACCGCATGAGTAATATTCCATATGCTTCTGCTATTAGATCCACCATGTATGCCATGTTATGCACTCGACCAGATGTCTCATATGCCTTAAGCATAACGAGCGGATACCAGTCAGACCCAAGTAAAAGTCACTGGATAGCAGTTAAGAATATCCTTAAGTACTTGAGAAGGACTAAGGATACATTTTTACTGTATGGTGGGCAGGAAGATGAGTTGGTTGTAAATGGTTACAAAGATGTTAGCTTCCACTCTAACAAAGATTACTTTCGATCGCAATCAGCTTTTGTGTTTTATTTGAATGGAGGTGCTGTGAACTGGAGAAGTTTAAAGCAAGATACTATTGTCTATTCTACAACAGAAGCTGAGTACATAGCTACCTTTGATGCAACCAAGGAAGCTATTTGGATCAAGAAGTTCATAATTGGATTGGAAGTTGTACCCAGTATATTAGATATAGTGGGCTTATATTGTGATAACAATGGAGCCATAACACAAGCTAAGGAACCTAGATCACATCAGCCATCCAAACACATACTCAGGCGCTATCATCTCATTAGAGAAATCATTGTGAGAGGACATGTGAAGATATACAGAGTACATACAAATGATAATGTTACTGATCCACTAACTAAGCCTCTTCCACATGCTAAACATGAGAGTTATACTAAGTCAATGGGTATGAGATACAATATTGATTAGGCCTAGTACAAGTGGGGGATTGTTAGTGACATGCCCTAGGCTAATTATGTAATGGCCATATTTTGACTTTGTTATATTTCCATTTTATTAATAAAGAGACATTTTTATTACTACTGGCTAATTTTAGTATTATCCTTGATTAGTTAATTCTACTAAGATCATCAGACTTGATATTAAAACTCTTAGATGATACTTGAATTCTAATCTAAATATCCCTAGTCGAATATTATTATGGGAACAACAATGAATAAAAACTAGTATGAGGTTAACTGATGATTAAGTTTTACTAATCATGTATATAAGATATTAAGTCAAACTCATAGGTACATATTTAGAAAAATGATTTACTGGATCGATCCACTATGAGAATACCACATGGATTATTGTCATAGGTAATTCTCATCATAGTAGTACTATTTGACTTCTCTGACCTGAAATCACCACGGTTGCCTACATGATAAGTTTTATATTTTAACACATCCCTACGCCATCTTTAATCAGATGGTAAAATAGGTTATGATTGGATAAAATGAGTTGTGTGAGGGATGTGAGTGGTTAAGATGGAATTTTCCCTCAATTATTTTGAGAAGATATCTGTTGGGCCCCTAGATGAGTTAGACTAAAGAGAAATGCATGGCCATGCTAGAATGATAAAGAGTTATCAATATCAATCTACTCGAGATCGAAAAACATTACGATTGAACAATATAAGGATGACATAATCCATGTCTTATGTTTAATTAGGATATCATGTGACAAAAGAACTATATTACACGTTGTGTATTAGGTTGTGTCGGATTATCGGCCTTCACACAATTTGGGTGGTCATAATGTCTTGCTAGAGACCAATTATGACTTGTGGACTAAAATGAAAATTTTAGGCCTACTGGCAACATTGTACAAGTTCCAAGCAGACTTGGGAGCCCAATAATGATCTCTATTGAAGATTAAATAAATAAGTATATATATATATATTTCCTAATTTATTTTAGGTAAGAGTTATCTAAAATAAATAGGAAATGATTCTAATTTGGAATTAGAATCAAAGTAGAAAAGGAAGTCTAATCTTACCAAAACTGTTTTGGTAGAAGAAACCCTAGATAGGATGTGTATATAAACATCTCTTTCTCTAAGGTTTGCTAAGTCACATTTTCCTTCTTCCTCTACTACTTCTTATGAGAAAAACACATAAAGAGAAAAGTGTTGTGAGACAACAAAGGTGCTAACTCACTAATACTGCTTTAGATTATCTTATTCGTGTGGATACCGTAGAGGGCGTGATTTTTTGGTAGCGCCTCAATCCGAAAAAACCTACATGAAAAGTTCAAGATAGGGTGTCATCGGAGTGAACCCCCTCTCTCTTCCTTTCAAACATCTTACCATTGTCTTGGTGAGTTTTGGAAAACCTTCTCAATCGATCTACTTGAATTACATGGATCCAGGTTATGGATTTTCATGGTTAAAATTTTTGTTTCTCCGCTGCATTTTGGATCATGAAACCCAACAGAAAAGTGAATACACATGGTTAGGTTATAGCCAAATGACGATCCTGCACCCCTTGATATATACAATAAGGCATTTCATTATTTTATTAATCAACGTCTATTTTTTATCAATAATATATTTTAATTTGTATTTCCTTTACTTAATTAAATAAATTATACATCTTGTATAAAATAATTTTGTTTTATTAAGCAATTTTATGCCTAATTTTTTAAACTATTTCAAAATATAAAAAGAAGTTGCATCAATTGTCCAAAGTCATACAATAATTTACATATAAAATTAGAATTAAATATATTTTTAAATTCGTTAAAATAGTTATTTTCTGTCTTTAAAAATAAAAAGTAAAATTATTATAAATACAAATATTAATTTAAGATTTTAATTTTTATAATTAAATATTTCAGCCACAATAAAATGGATATGAAAGATTGTGAATTTTTATGTACAAAAAACAAATACTCAACCATGTCTGTCAATGGATAAAAGTTTTCATCTATGTATATAAATATCAATTTTTCAATAGAGTCCACTAACTACACAAAATGTCAATTTTGTTAATTAAGTCCAATCATTAATAACATGTTAAACACTTCATTAATTGTATTGCAGCTCTATTCACTGAGATTTGTTTATTAATTTTAGCAATATTTAAAATTTTAGATCGATTTTTAATTAAATTCAAATTTTAGTTATTGATGATGATATATAATATATTTTTAATAATATATATTGACTACTAACTAAATGAATATATAATTTCATATGATGTATTTTCAGATTTAATTAATTTATAAAAATTTAGAGTATTTTATTAATATCAATTGAAAAATTGGGATCAATTAACTTTTTTTAAAGAAAATTTAGATGGTTATTAAGCCCTTGCCCTCCAAAGAAATTATAAATTAATATATGGACCAAGAATTATAAACCTAACCCAAGAAAGAATTTTGTGTTTTTTTTTTAGTTTATTAATATTTTTTGTGCACGCCTTTTCAATTTAATAATAATAATTCTGTGCAAGCATTTTTATTTTTATTTTTTAAAAGTGAGACAAATGGTGTTTGCTACATTTGTAGGTAGCTTTTAGCCTTTTGGGCAAATCTAGATCAGGAATATGGTGTGATTCACGTCCGATGTAGGCATGTAGGTGTAGGTAGATCGTCATTTTCTCTTATAGCCATTTAAAAAAATTTGACCACTCTCCAAAAAAAAAAAATTAAAAATTTTGACCAATCAAGATGGAAAATGCTTCTTTAATAGACAGGAAGTTTGCTTTAATTACTTGAAGTGTTTAATTCTTCCTGTAGGACGAGAAGCAAGGGAAATGCAAGTTTAAACTCTGCTATTTTTATTTGAATGTCTATATTTTTTCACTTTAACTATTTATGAAACTTAAAATATAGAAATTTAAGGTGCCATTTAAAAAAGAAAAAAATTCTGAAATGTCAAAAACTAGTTATAAATTTATTTTCATTTTTAAACTTAAGTAACTATTTTTAAAAAAAATTAATTCAACTAAAATGGATAATAAAATATTTTGTCACGTGATCAAATATTTGGTAAAGAGTAGAATTTAGTTCCTAATTTATATAAATATTAAATTCCGAGCTCTAAAATTATTAAGTTAAAAATTTGACAAGTGTCCATCTTCATATTTAAGTATTCACTCTAAAAGCTAATGTGTTGAACTATTAAAAATTCTAATTTTTTATTAAAAATAAAATATTGCCACTATTATTTAGTATTATTTTTTAACTAAAACACTATTATATATATATTTCAATATTACTCAAAATTCTAGAAGTATTTATTTATTACGTATTTTTCTACCTTAAATCACTAAAAAATTACAATAATTACTTAGTATTATTTTTTTTAACTAAAACACTATTATACATACTTCAATACCAATCTAATAATTCTAAAAACAAATTTTATTATAACTAAAAAATTATGGCAACAAAAATTTTAAAAAATAAAATTAGTGTGATATTTTTTGTTTTTAATTTATTTAGTTATTATTTTATTCTAATTATTTATTTAATAATTTTATTTTACAGTCCGTGCATTATTCACGACTAGTTTCTTCTAATTCTCCCATATCATCTTATAAATTTTAACTAACTACTAGAATGTTGTTAAAAATAAATTAAGTAATTACTTTAACAACTATTATATGAAGTTTTTTTTTTAATAATAATGTCTTTTATATATTTTTTTTGTTGCTATCATAAAAATATTTTTATGATATCCCTTGCCCTCCAAAGAAATTATAAATTAATATATGGACCAAGAATTATAAACCTAAAACTTCACAAAGAGAAGAATTTTTTTTTTTTTTTAGTTTATTAATATTTTTTGTGCATTTCTTTTCAATTTAATAATAATAATTCTGTGCAAGCACTTTGGAGTTTTTTTTTTTTTTTTTTTTTTTTTAATAAGTGAGACAAATGGTGTTTGCTACATTTGTAGGTAGCTTTTTGCCTTTTGGGCAAATCTAAAGCGAGGAATATGGTGTGAATCACGTCCTATGTGGGCATGTAGGTGTAGGTAGCTCTTCATTTTCTCTTATAGCCATTTAAAAAAAAATTGACCATTTTCCAAAAAAGAAAAAATTAAAATTTTTGACCAATCAAGATGGAAAATGCTTCTTTAATAGACAGGAAGTTTGTTTTAATTAGTTAAAGTTTTTAATTTTCCGAAAAGTAAGGAAAATAGAAGTTTAAACTCTGCTATTTTTATTTGAATGTTTATATTTTTTTCACTTAAATTACTTATGAAACTTAAAATATAGGAATTTAAAGTGCTATTTAAAAAAGAAAAAAAATTCTGAAATGTCAAAAACTAGTTATAAATTTATTTTTATTTTCAAATTTAAGTAATTATTTTAAAAAAATTAATTCACTTAAAATGGTTAATAAAATATTTTGTCACGAGATGAAAATATTTGATAAAAAGTAGAATTTGATTTCTAATTTCCTCTAATTCTCCCATATCATTTTATAAATTTTAACTACTAGACTCTTGTTAAAAATAAATTAAGCAATTACTTAAACAACTATTATATGAAATTTTTTTAATAATAATGTCTTTTATATATTTTTTGGTTGCTATAATAAAAATATTAAAAACTTTAATATTTCATTTTTTTCAAAATAATAATATCTTACTAATTTTTTAAATCCGGAAGAGTGATATAAAAATTAAATTTTTTATCTATTAATATTTTAAAAAAATTATGTCACTAAATTATTTAACATTCAATTTATTAATTATTTTTAAAATGCACTTTTTATATTATTTGATACTCTTTAAGTTACAAGCCTCTTGTTATTCACTTGGACTACCTCTTGAGGTTAATATTTTTTTATACTGTTATTTAAAAAAAAAAAAAAAAGCATTTCCCACGCCATGAAATGCAACGAATATTTGCCGCATATACTTTTACTCCTTTTTTGGACGTATTAGTGGTATATGCTTTGATTCTGTCATGAATATAGTCTGTTATATTTTCTTTTTTGATGTATATACGACCGATTATATTAATCAAGATCAACTGAATGGAACCATTTTCACGAAGAACATAAAAAGAGTGTTGTGGTATGAAATGTCTCTCACGTATATAATACGATACGAATATGATAATACGACGACTTTTAAAATCTAATAACATGATACATGTAGAATATGTTATATATATATATATATATATATATATATAT
>CATIWM010089724.1:0-13793 GCA_949671775.1 Mallotus repandus | reverse complement strand
TTATTATATTTGGTTTAGCCAAATTATTTTTCTGCTTGGAATATCTATTCATTGAGTATTTTTGTACTCATTTTACTCTGTTTTATAAAAATTTTCAGATAGAGAGGCTTGATAGTTGGTGAACAAAGTCTAGTGAGTGTAGATAAAAGTTCAAGTAAGGTCGGTCAACATCTTTGTTAGAGAAGCCTTTTATTTTATTTCTTAACTTTGTTTCTTATGTACTATAAATGATAGTATTTTGAAGTTAAACGATGGTGGCTAAATTATCTATAAAACAACTGTTTAGAAATATGTTTTGTATTGCTTAAATAATATTCTTTATTACGTTTTCATTATATAATTACCAATATCAATATAATTTTAAAAAAATGATTTTCTATAATACTCAATTTTCTTATACTATAGCAATTATTAATAAACATATCAATTACAAAGTTTTTCTTTCCTAAATGACACCAAATCTTTCCAAGATATTATTTCCAATTTTATTAGTAATGTTTATAATATAGTTTGATTGAATTAAATGCTTTGTTAAATGGTTGATTTTAAATATCCACCTCGAATTTTGTGAGACAAGATGTAACAATACCACTCGATTTCTAATAGTTAAAATTTTTATTATCTCCCTATTTTATTTTACAAAATTATATTTATTATCTTTTTCATTAAATTTTTTGTCATCATTATTATTAACTAACATAATAATTATCAAAAAAATATTATTTGCCTATTCACTTGAATATATTATACTACTTCTCCTATAATCAATTGAATGCCATGGTGGTCTTTATTTTTAATACAATTTTACGAGTGCATCAAACATGGATCAATTTTTCAAAATGAAACTGTACTGGTGCATCAAATAGGAATGAAATAAAATAGTTGGCAACTTCATATGATAAAAAAAAAGTTATCATTAATTTATAATTTATAAACATTGACCCATTAATTGAACTTTTTATAAATAAAAATATATTTTTATATTGTAGTTTTATGTTACATCAATTGATCAGAGTAATTTTTTTTAAAAGTTGATATAGGTGTTATATTGAAGTTGGGTATTTAAAATTATAAATTGACTTGATATTTTTTTTAGAATTTTAATAACCTAAAACATATATGCAGAGTATAGTGAAATCATACGCCATCTAATAAAACTATGACAATTTTATTAGACGCAGAATGATATATATACTACCATTTATATTATTATAAATCAAATCACAATGTTTATATTTTTTTAAAAAAATTATTATTTAATTACTCAATCTTCGATAATTATCAATAAAATTTTAAATATCATAAATCAGTGTAATTAATTGTTTTAATAATTACAAGAGACTATCAAAAGAAAATCAAAGGTTTATTCTTTTAAGTTAATAAATTTAATTTTTTTTATTATTTAACTACTTAATATTGAACTACCATATTTAGGTCTAGAACCCTATCGTACACTATTTATTTATTTATTTTCAATTTGGTTTTGTTAGATAAAATCAAAATAATATATTATTTTATATTAAAAAAATAAAAAATAAAAAATAAAATAATAACATATAATAAAACATTATAAAAGACAAGCAGGTAGTAACTTAGTACATCAATGAAATGGATAAGCCTCAATTTCTTTTATTTCATTAATTTATACGTATATATATATAAAAAAAGAAAATAAAAGAAATGAAATGAATGGGTGTGGCTGGACTATAAAAGCGTTTCGACCGGGCAACACTAAGGTCCTCTTGCATCCTCCGCTGCTCCTTTCCTGCGAAGGGACCAATAAAATCAAAGAAAGCTGAATCAGGGAGTGGGCAATCGACGGTTCTTAAAGAAGAGAAGAGACAAAAACAAAAAAGAAGGGTTTGCTGCTGTGGCTGTAGATCTTGCTTTTTAGGCGGTCGGCGGTTCAAGCCCCTTTCTTTTCCTTCGCCGTTGTATCTTTCCGATCGTGATTTCCCCTCCCTTTAAAACCCTAATTTGTTAATCTTTTTTCAGGTTTTTTTCTTCCGTTCTTCCGATCTTTTTCTTTTGTGGTGCTGATTTTCTCTTCTTGGACGATTCTTTTGCGTTGTTTAGCCGTTGACTGCTTTTTTCTTTTTGAGTGTTAATTTGTTCGCTTGTTTTGAGTATTTTTCAGGTCCCAGATTGAAGAATATTATGGCATCCAAGCGTATTTTGAAGGAACTCAAGGATTTGCAGAAAGATCCACCTACCTCTTGCAGTGCAGGTTTATCTGATGATTCATTATTTATTTCTTATTGTACTATTATTGATTATTATGTCGTCTTGATTGTAGATTGGGTAGTGATTTATCTGTTACTATCAGACTCTATAGTTCCATTGAGAGGCAATTTTCTTTCTTTTTTTTTTTGTAATGATTAATTTCCAACATTTTTGGGTTGTGGTTCCTTGTAATTTTATTATAATTTTTCTTTTAGTTTTTATCTGATGCTTTCATGGCCTCTGAATTGTATCGAGCACATTCTAAAGTGTTTAAGTCTTCTGAACAGATGGAAGTTGGAGGGTGCAACATTGTAATTTGTAATGTGTCCTGCAAATGGTGTTTTTCCGCTTGGTCTGCTTCATCCTATTTCATCCCATGTTTGATTGGAATGTAACAATTAATTTACAACATATAGAATCTTGGGTAGTGGTGCTGTGTTATTTCTATTCTATTTTTTTTAGTTCTTACCTAATGTTTCCATGGCCTGTGCACACTATCACTTACAGTCTAAAAGTATTTAAGTTAAATCTTCTGAATGGAACCTGGCTGGTGAACTTTGCATTGGATTTCAGTTTAAAACCATAACTGTTCTATTTTGTAAGCTGTCCTGGCCCTGCAAATGGTGTTTTCTCCTTTGGTTTGCTTCATCCTATTCAATCTCATGTTGGTTAAGGTGTTGAAAATCATTCTAATTGCATAAGTGGCTCAATATATTTCCATTTCTTTGCCAGCTGGTTCCATGCAACTAGCTCAGTACCTTTTTGACTGGTTTGTGTGCAACTAAATGATAACCTTATGAAATGATCACTTTCCCTATATTATTTGGTTTGCAGTGAGGATGATCCGCCAGTAACTATTCTACTCTTTGTATTAATATGAATTTGTATGCAAGTGTTGCTTTGTAATTTTTGTATTGTTGTTGTCTGGATTTACCAACTGTCGATTCATTGTCTATCTGTAACAGGTCCTGTGGCTGAAGACATGTTCCACTGGCAAGCAACAATAATGGGACCCACTGATAGTCCTTATGCAGGCGGTGTATTTCTAGTTACTATTCATTTTCCTCCTGACTATCCTTTCAAGCCTCCAAAGGTAACTTTTGTGAATGAGATATGAGAGGCGTTTGGTGATACATGTACATCTCTGAGAGATTATATATATATATATATATATTATGTTTTCAGGTGGCATTTAGGACCAAGGTCTTTCACCCGAACATAAACAGCAACGGAAGCATTTGCCTTGATATTCTCAAAGAACAATGGAGCCCCGCTCTTACCATTTCTAAGGTGACATGGATTTTTTTGAATTTATTCTAATAATAGTAAAGCTTTTTAGGCTGGTGGATAATTGATAATCACATGTAGTCATGCTAATTTTGTAGCATGAGTCCTAGAATATGGTGGCAGTTGCATTCCTTTTGTGAATGTAGTGTGTGATTGGTTTGGGTTGTCTAGGCCAATAAATTTGCATAATCTCTTGCTAATGTTGTAGAATATATGACAATTATGTTTGTTTATTATTTTTTTTTTTGATTGATTTTGGTTGTTTATATTGATAAATTCATAAAATTCTATCTTTATATTGTAGCTATAGTTTAGGCTGATAAGCCCATACTCTGCCATCAGGTTTCATGCAAATTTTTTGCATGGTCACCTTGTTACTACTGCAATTTTATTCAGTAAAGAGAACTGGGTTTTTTTTATGCATAACTTGTAATTTTCCATATCCATTTGTTACATGTGGCAGTTTTTAAAATTTCTAATGCCATTCTATGCAAGGTTTTGAGAATGACTATCAGCTACATCTCACCCAAAGAATGAGAGAGAGAGACACTCTTTGTGTTTTCACAGGAATTATATTTAACTGCCTAATATTTGTGTTGAGTTATTTTAAATCATATTTAGCTTGACTGAAATTAGAGTTTACTACTAATGTAACTGTACTTGCATGCGTTGCCAGGTGTTGCTCTCCATTTGCTCATTGCTGACTGATCCAAATCCTGATGACCCTCTTGTACCAGAGATTGCTCATATGTACAAGACCGATAGAGCAAAGTATGAAGCAACTGCTCGCAGCTGGACACAGAAGTACGCTATGGGATGATAGTCATCCAAATACTACTACTGTAAATGGGGTGTGTTTATTTTGGCATGTGTTGAATCTGTTGTTAGGTATTGTACTCGGCTTGGTAGAGGCAGTGGTGGGGAAATGGGTAGTCCAATCTAGTAAAAGTATGAGCTTGAGTTATTTATTTGTTGGAAACTATATTTTGGGGATTGCTGGATTGGCTAGAAAATAACTGTATGGTCAAGTATGTTTTTAATTTAGACAATGCTGTTTGACGCTCCTATTTGAATCAAACTTTTTGAAGTCTTGTACTTGTGATGGCCTATATTTACTTCTTTTGCCCTTTGTTCTGACCTATTGAATGATCTGTTGATGAGACTGTATCCCCTTCTAGACTCTAGAGGATTCCTTGATCACCGACTGTTGGCAAAGGTGAAAAAGCTGCATTTTATTTTGCCCATGTCCATTTTCTTCTGGGCGATTTAGCACGTCTTCTAGTTGTCATAGTCAAATACCAACCCAGAGCCTGGTTATCATTATTGACATGATGATTGCCAGTTTCATGTGTTGGATCATTGAACAGTTCCAACAGGGAATGTTACAGTTCCACCAAGAGAAGCGAGTAGATGGCACCCGCCAAGAAGAGTTGAGTTAGAGATAAACTGTGATGCTGCCTTCTGTGAGAAGAAGCAGCAAGCTCAGATTGCGTATGTATGCAGAAACTCCATGGGACAAATTGTTCAGGCAGAAGCTAGGACAATCAAATGCAGCTCTTCCCTGGTAGCAGAAACAATAGCTGTTTTAGAAGCCATCCAATTTGCAAGAAACAGGGGACTCTACAAGGTAGATATAGAGACAGACGCCCTGGAAGTCGTTAAAGCAATAGAAGAGCAATCAGAGCCTGTCAAATGGGAGATTGGAGCAATAGTTGCAGACATCCAGCAAAGTATTCAGCAAAGGGGAATGGAAGAAGGCCAGGTTTGGTTCTCTTGGAATGATTTCCTTCTTAGTAATTTAGAGAGGTGGAGCAATATGCCTGTACAACTACAAAACCTGTTAAGGCAGGATGTACAACTTATTTCAGTTTAATTGAGTTCATTTTCTTGACCAAAAAAATATATATATATATGTTGGATCATTGAACACGCTCTATTCTGTGCCTGATCATAGAAGGCTAAAGTGACAATTTGCCCCCTAAACTATCCTTGAAAGTGCAAGTAACTCCAAAACTAACTTATTCGGCTATTTCACCCAAAAAATTGTCAATTTTAGCTATTCACCCCAAATTTCAATTTAAAAAGGGAGAGTGTAGTGCACTCTCTCATTGGAATAATTACTACTTATTAAAATAAATTATTTACATTAACTAATACTTATTTAGAGCATTAGGTTAAAAAAAATAAAAAACTCTTTGTCAAATTAAAAAAAAAAAAAACACCATAGCCACCTCTCCCTGCAACCCACACAACCCACGACGCCTTTGACAGCAACCAGCTTAACCCGCTTCTCTTGCAACAACCACCACTACTGCCTCTCCCAGTAAGCAACGCCGCCTCCTATCACGCAACCATCGCTGCCTCAGACAGCAAACATCTCGCTTCCAATTGCAACAAACCCAACCCGCCTCCTCTCAGTGTGACCTCTCGCATTGTTCCAATTAGTGACAGTGACGGTACGATTAATTTTGAAGAGTTTAAGGTTATGATGACCATGAGTACTAGATGGGATTAGACTAATAGTTAGGCCGCCGCCGGCAGTGGCTCCACTAGAGGAGAATGGGAGGAGAATGGACAAGCGAAGGTGGCGGTGGAGGTCATTGGGTCCTGTCTTGTTTCCAAGATCCGATAGATTCTTTTTTTTTAATGTTTTTCGTTTTTTTTCTCTGAATTGGTATTTTTTTTGTTGGAATTTTGTGAATATTATTTTAACACAAGAATACAATTGCTTAACTATTATTTTTTCTTCAAGAGTTTATTTATTTGTTGTGTTTATTGTTCTTCCCATTAAATTTTCATGTGCAATTATTTGTGATTTCATTTGTGATGTTTAAACACGACCACTAATATGTTTGGAAAATCTTTGAGCACCTTTAATGAGGATGTTCAGTTGCGTTTTTGCATGATCCTCTGGTCCATTTGGAATTGAAGAAATGCTTGTTTATGGAAACAGCAAACTACGTCTTCTTCTTGCTGTGTTCAGGGTGCTCTTGCTTTGTTAAATGATTTTCAGGTTGCGAATGCTGCAAATGGTTCTGCTGTTCATCCTTCTCGGTGTTCTCAGGTTCATTGGACTAGTCCTCCAGATGGATTGCTGAAGTTAAACATTGATGCTTCATTGAATTCAGCATCAACGAGTGTTGGCTGTGGAATGGTTTTGCAGGACTGTAGGGGTCTGCTTTTTCATTGTTGAACCTGCACATTTGTTGGCTCTTTTGATGCCAAAATTGCCAAGGCTTGATGTTTGAAAGAAGCTTTATCCTGGGTTCATGAGCAGGGTTATTCCAAGGTTATTATTGAATCAGATGCTAAGTTAGTAGTTGATGGTTATCATGCTTATGCTACAGATTTGTCAGAAATTGGTGCCATAATTTTATCCTGCAGAATGATAGCTAGTAGTTGTCCAGATGTTATTATTTCCTTTGCTCCTAGACAAGCAAATGTAGTTGCTCATGCAATGGCTAAAGCAGCTCATAGTCAAGCTACTCCTTTTTTGTTGGCAAGCTGTTCCTTCTCATGTTCAGGAACTCTTGCGAAATGACGTTTTATGGCTTTAAGTTCTTAATGAATTATCTTTTGTCAGAAAAAAAAAAAAACACATCTACTAATCCAAAATGTATGTACTTCAAGTTGTTTTTTTATTAGTCAATTAAAAAAAATAATTTTGTTAAGTTTTATCCAAATTAAAATTTAGTGGATTTAGCTTAAGGAATATTAAAAATCCTTACATAAAATTCAAAATTAGTTAATAATTTTTTTTGAAATTATAATGATAATTTACAGAATGAGAAAATTTAATAGTTGAATAGTTTTATTAATTTTTTAATTTACTTCACTTGCTCTAACAAGCAAGTGTTGTTCGCTCTCTCAAAACTGGGGTGAATAGCCAAAATTGACATCTTTTTAGGTGAATTAGCAAAAAAAGTTAGTTTTAGGGTTAATTGCACTTTCAAGGATAGTTCAGGGGGCAAATTGCCACTGCAGCCGGTCATAAAAAGCAGAGGCCCCGATGACGGGTGTCAACTGTGGGGTTGGTGACCGTGGTCAATTGACTACGTGCACCATGTGGGCTTTTTACTTAGTAAACCAGTCAAAGCGTTTTCTCTTTGTATAAAACTAATTAAATTAGAATTATTACATATATAATTAAACTATTTATTGATTCCTCCAAACGTGCCGTGGTGGTGATTATATTCTCCTTTATTTTATTAAATGACGAATATTTTTTGTTAAGTTATTCGATAATTAAATTCAGTTTTATTAAAAGTATTTTAAAAATGTTTCATATCATATTATTATGGTGCATTTGTAATTAAATTACAAAATATTTTACATAACTTATATTATAATTAATGAAAAAACAAAAGAAATATATCCTCGTAAAATTAAATTTGTGATAATATTGAATACATACAAGATAAATTATTATTACATATTTGTTATTGTAAGCAATATTTTAGCAAACCTAATGCCTACCATTCCAAAGACATTACATTATATCTCAAATTGTAATGAAATGGCCTAATACATCTGCAATTTCTTATAACTAATAATTTATATCAGGTTATCTGGTCAACTTATTCTATAAGTGTTTAAGTAGTGTTTTTTTTTATAAATTAAAATAAAATCATTTACATAATGTATTTATAAGTGCTAGCAAAATTAAAATTTTAAAAATGATGAACTTTTTTTTGCAGTATAATTTATATAATTAAAATTAAAATTATTAAATTACTAAAGTTTTTAATTATAGTTCTTGATAAATTTTACATATATTAATATACATGGCAGTATAAAAAAATATTGGTGGGAAATTCAAGGGGACAACGCGATATAAAAATAAGGGATTTACGAAGCGCCCAGCATAAAATTCTGATATTTTGAAAAAATATCGGGTCATATCTGTAATTCTAGGAAAAAAAAGAAGCATTTTCCAGCTCAAAATGATAAAGGAATCACGTCCTTGAGAAAAAGGTGACAGCGAGTTGCTTATTTGTTTTGTTGCTCTAATCTGCCTTCGAATTTATCCCTCTCTCTCTCACTCTCTCTCCATCTGCCTTTTTAATTGTAAATACAACTTTTTAAATTTTAGGGTTTTTTGGATTTGAAATTGAAATCTGAATTCCTCAATTTTTTTTTATTAAAGGTAACATTGTCCATCCACTTTATTGTAAATCAGAGTTTTAATTGATGTTCATGTGAGTTGCATTAATTAATTAATTAATGTTTCTTGTTGTTATGATTCAGGATTCATCTCTCTCTCTCTCTCTCCAAAATCCAAGCCAACAAACGAAAATCTCAAGGAAAAATAATTTAGGTATGTGTATGTCTTTGAATCTTGAAAACTAGTTTTTTTTTTTCCCTTTTGGACTATCAAGTTTTAATTTTGCATTTTTAGTTGTCAAATTTGAGAGGTTTTGGAGTTGATTGTTTATTTTCTTTCTTAATTATTTATTTTTTGTTATTAAATTTGGAAAGCATGATGATTGATTAGTGTCTCAATGGAATGTGTTCTTTTAAAAGAAAAAAATGCAAATTTTCTATATCTGGGATTGGAAATGCTCTTCAATTTGGGAAATATATTATACTTTTCATATAGGTTTTTTTTTGGATGATATTTGGTTGTAAAAATTTTTCTCATATCTGCTTGGAAAATTTGCAAGGATTCAAAACTGTCTAGATGTTCTCGTTGCACAACAAGCATACAATATGAGGAGACTGATTACACTATTTTAATTCATGTTCTGGGAACTTTGTTGATAATAGCTCAACAGTGAGCAAAATAATGTCTTGATATAGAAATGCAGGGCCAAACTGACATATGCCTAGTAATGTTTGGGGCTCTGCTCCAAGCATACCAACTGCTAGTGCTATGTCATGCCATCTTTTAGCATCAGTCCATTATAGCACGCCATGCTCTTGATGATTAGGATATAGAACATCACAAACTGCAGCTTGGATTGTTAGCTAATCATCAAGGCCAGCAACAAATCTAAGCCTCCCGAAATATCAGCTTCTTCTTTATATCGCTCAGGGATGAATAATAAACCATAGTTTAGCAAAAATAGATGTGAATTATTAGATCATTGTTAAGCAGATTAGCTCAACTTTTTTAATATCACAGTGGGTATGAGATCCAGTTTGATCTTATAATTTGAAAATTTTTCTTCAAGCCCATTTCCATCGTTTGGCTGTGAGCAAAAGCTTCAGTTGTACAAAAA
Organism: Mallotus repandus; assembly: GCA_949671775.1. NCBI lineage: Eukaryota > Viridiplantae > Streptophyta > Magnoliopsida > Malpighiales > Euphorbiaceae > Mallotus > Mallotus repandus. Next base: position 4,062 of record CATIWM010089724.1, on the reverse strand, counting down.
TGCACACATATACACATATTGATTATGGTTTTATAATATGTTTCTTATGGTTTTCTCTTTTGAATTTTGATTTTCAGCATACATTGTTGCTGCGGTTGTGTAGGATTAAAATTTGGCTCTTTATATTAAATATGGGTCTATGCTTGAGCTCTGAAAAGGTAATTGCATTCCAATCTTGTGTGCTATATTCGTCATAAGCAAGAAAAATTGGATATATTTTTTTTCCTCGCTGTATGCAAGTATGACTGTTTCCAGCAGCTCCTTCCCTTTGCCTGCCTTAACAGTATTGCTGCGTAATAGTCCTTGTGCACATGCATGCTTGAGTTTGTCTTCATGCTGCAAGAAATCTATACCTGAGTTATTAGCTGGTTAATTTTGTGCATAATAGCAATGAAAACAAGTTTTTTTAATAATGATCTAAAGGAAATTAAAATTCAGATAGCATAGTATGGAAAACAGAAGTTCTCTAGCTAATAATGAAATTATTGTCATTTTGGGGCAATATGGCAGAAAAGAACTCATATGGCCAAGTCCATTTACGTGTGAACATCGGACAATTATTTGATTGTTGACATGCTTGCTGCAATTCTATGTCTTGATTTACCCAATAATATACCTGAAGTTCTATTGAGTTCAAAGAGGGAAATTTCCTTCTATCAATTGTTTGTTTCGATGAGGTCAGCCATTCAGGCAAACCAAGCACTAGTTTATATGGTTTTACTGGGTTACCTTAAAGGGTGAAAATATTGGGAAATCTTGAAGTTATACATACTGTCTTCTGATAATGGTCTGTCATAAGGATGGTGAGAATCTTGCATACAATATCTCAGGCTTAAGCATTCATAAGAAATCATATGGAACTCTATAGTTTGCATCGGTATTATAACTAACAGAGTGCAGTTGAATAATAAATGTGTAATTCAAACATAAAGGAGGGGTAGGTTGTGTATTCTGAAAATACAGGAATCATAATTGAATGATGATTGGAAGGATTTGACATTGTGAGATTTTGGTTTGAGAATATACATTTGCTTTTAGTTGATTGGAGTCATGAATCTTTTGTGAGGTTCATGAATGTGGACAAAAGTGCTATTTGAGTGTGAATTTGAATTACCCATACATGTTGCAATTTCAAATATGCCACGAGTAAATTTTCATATGAATTGATGAATCTAAATAAGTAATCTCTTGGCTAATTTCCATTCAATGATTCAAGCTACTCAATCTAAATCATGCTGAATTTCCTTTATCTGAAACGGTTCCATCTAGGCATAGCATAGCATCAATCATTTGTGAGGCCTGGAAGCATTAAAATTTAATACTAAGTTTAAATAAACAAAACTGAAGGGGGATGATGGTGTTGGGTAATGTTACCATTATAAGGAAAAGTGGATAGAATTCTCCTTGACCATTTTGAACCTCTAAAACATCAAAGATCAGTTGTTGATAAACAATGACTGGCATGTGAAATTTCTGGTATGTTTTTTCAATTTTAAATATGAAACTTCGTGGCGGAGTACTTCAGCCACCCAAAATAATAGATTTGTGCTTAGAAAGAAAGAAAAATTATTTCTTTTGTCTATTATCATTACTACATTGCATTACTATTTCAGTTGACTTATTTTGAATGTGGATGTATTTTTTCGATTCCATGCCATGGGCCTTTTACCCTAAATTCACATATCCCCATATGTATGTTGCTGCATGTCCATTTTGTATTTTAGTTTTTTTTCAATGGATGATTTTTTTTTTTTGCCAGCATCAAATCTTTTAGTATGTCCTACTATGCATTGTATTATTCTTTATTAAGGCTATGACAATGTTCATTGTAGAAGCAGCATGATGATGACTCTGATCAGCATGTTGAATTCATCGGTAGTAATGTGTCCCTTGTTAGTAGCAAAGAGAATTGGGATGAGAAGCTGTCAGAAGCTAGCAGGGATGGAAAAATTGTAAGTTATCCCAGACCATTGCACACTGTTGCTGGGTTTTGACTGTCACCTCCTCTATGTATGCCCCATGACTTACCTATGGATGACCTTGCTTTTAAGAATGTGAGATTGGTAAACTTTGAATGAGTCTACATTTCTATACCAATAGAAGAGATAGGGTTTGCTTATTCAAAATTTTCTTGGCCGCCTTCTCTCGTTAAGATTTATAGATGTGTATCTTGTGGCTATAGCATGCATTGTTTAATTTCTTTTGTTGATGATGCATTGGGGGATTCTTGGACTGTCTGATAACTGTTGTTTTATAATTTGATTTTTCTTTCACTGACTAATATTATTTAACAGGTCTTGGCGAATTTCAGTGCAACATGGTGTGGTCCTTGTAGAATGATTGCACCATTCTACCGTGAACTGTCTGAGAAATACCCTTCTATAATGTTCTTGTTGATTGATGTTGACGAATTAGTTGTAAGTTACAAAATGGACTTACTTACTTGAAAAGGAAATTTTAGTTGCTCTGCTAATACTTGGAACCCTGCCTTTCAGGTTATTGCCTGATATGTTACCGTTTCATGTCATCCATTTAAATTCTAAATTGGCTAAACTCTCATAAACCACCATTTTGCATGCTATCATCTTTCTTTCATTATGCTGAATAAACACAGTATTTTCCCGTCACATATCAGCATTTTATTAATTCAGATTGTAGTAGTATTTTTTTTCTTTTCACAGGAGAGTTGGGTTTTTTTTTTTTTTTTTTTAAAAAAAAAAGAAATGAGGTTAACTTGAATGGTGGTAAACTATATGTGGCATTGTGTAACACAGGACTTCAGCAGCAATTGGGAAATCAAAGCAACTCCGACATTCTTCTTTCTTAGAGATGGGCAGCAACTCGACAAGCTTGTGGGAGCCAACAAGCCAGAGCTACAGAAGAAGATAATTGCTGTTCTGGACGCAGTGGCAGAAAGTGGTAACAAATGATCCTTGTGAAGGTTTCTGCTTAGGGCAACAATCAGCATCTTTATGTTAATGGTGTGTTTGAGTATTTGTGGTTGTAATTGCCAGCCTTTTTGTAGATGTTGGATTTTCATGTAAATATGGCTGCATTAAAAATTTGGAACTTGTAACTTGGGAACGACCATTTCCACTGTATTCTTCTGGCAAACATTACATTTTAAAATGTGAGATTTCCTTTAATTTTTGCCATTTTCCCTATTCTTTTTCTTCCTGCTGCTGTGGGAAACAGTTAAAATGGTCATTATTGTCTGTGATTGAAGTAACTGGATGGCGTATGCTACACATGTGAATTGCTTAAAACAATTATTATCAGAATCCTAATAATGACTAGAGACTTTTGTACTCCAAACATTGGACTCAGTTATCAGTAAATAAATAAATGAAATGATGTATAAATAATTTTGGAAAATAATAGTCGCTTTTTTTCTTTTTGTTGTTATTATTTTTTAAAAAAAATTTCATTAACATTAGATTTTTTTTACATCATTGATGGTTCTTTCTTCTTTTACTTTTATATTTTTCATTTGTTGCATTCAATATTTGATAGATATAAGAATTAAATATTTTGGAGTTTAAACTAGATGGACTCATAGGAAGAATAATATTTTTTTTCAGTACTTGTTTTCTCTATATATAAAGTTTGAACTATAAATGTTAAGTTTCAAAGTTATTAAATTTAAAATTTGTCAAATGTCACTCTTTATAATTTAGCATTCAATCTTAAAAGTTTATGCGTTGAGTTATTAAAATTCATAATATTTTTTTATAATTAATATAAGAAAATATTATTTTAGAATACACATATTATATTCTATATAAAACACTTTAATTCTATTACTTCCAAAACATTACTCTTCCTTTCAATCAAAAATTATATATTTTACTCTAACTAAAACATCCTTTTTTCTTTTCAAATATTAATTATTTTTTCTTTTATTTATTCAATTATTATTATTATAAATATTATTAATATATGTATATACTCTTACCAAAAAATAATAAAATAAAACTATTGCAATAACTTTTTAATTTCTCATTTTTATATTATTCAATTGTAGTTTTAATTTATTAAAATTAATTAATTACTTATTTAATA
>CATIWM010089723.1:0-16336 GCA_949671775.1 Mallotus repandus | reverse complement strand
AGAGTACAAAACCTACTCTAAAACAAAATTCAAAAACTATAAAATCACTTCCACACCTCACCATATAATTTCAAATATAATTTAAAGAAAAATAATTAACTCACCCAAATTAGGAGCTGAAATCATCCAATTCAAGTTTAGAAATTTGAGAGAAAAAGAAGGAAATAAGATTTAGATAGCAAATAAACTTACATGAGGACTGATGATATCCCGACCGGAACCTAACAAATTATCGCTCGAAAGTCCAAATTTCATTCAAATGAAGTTTGAATTTGTTGGAAACAAAATTATTGTTTCTAAAAACTATAATTAAATTGCTCAAGTATAAAAATATCCTTAACTGTTCATTTTAAGGTTAATAATAATATCCTTAACTGTTCATTTTAAGGTTAACAAACTTGTTTATCATTTATACACTCTCAAGCATTCAATTAAGCTCTCATTTTTTCTTTAAACTCATTTTATTTTTGTATAACTCTTGTAAGAGTTGGTAAGTGATTAGAATAGAAATTCTTATTCTTCTATTTTCTGGGATTTAGAAAATGGGAAGTGAGGATCTATTCTAAAGGATTTGGCTTAAGTGTTTAGCCATTAAAACACTTAGGAATTTGATTTTAGTGTGAGCCTTGAAAACACTTATGTAAGGTTTGAGTTGAGCCTAAAACTCAAGTTGTAAGAATCAATCTAGGGGAATAGATTGTGGTGATTCAAAATCCTAACTTGGGGATAAGTTAGGTGGAGACGTAGGATTGTTAAGTATCCGAATTCCTTAAATTCGTGTGTTTATCATTCTTTCTTCTCAATATTATTCTAATTCTTGCTTATTTGTTTTTAAGTTTTGATCTTTGATCGATAGCCCTATTCACCCCCCCTCTAGAGCATTCTCACTTGGTATTAGAACTTGAATTCTAGGAACTTAATTGCTAGAAGTTAAGATCATGAGGAGTGAATCTCAAAATATTTCTTCTCTTAAACCATTCTTTGATGGTAGTGATTATCCTTATTGGAAGTTTAAAATAGAGCTCTATCTAGATTGTGATTCTATCAAACTTTGGGACATTGTCCGAAAAAGTTGGAAACCACCCGAAGCAACAATTAATGGTGTGTTAACTAAAATTGAAAGGGATGATTGGAACTCCATCCAACAATAAGGGAATCATAAGAATAAAAAGTCTATGCTCACTCTAATCTCTTTCATATCAAAAGAGGAAGAAGGAAAGCTTCAACATTGCACTTCGACCAAAGAAATGTGAGAAACCTTGAAAAATCATTATGAATGAAATGTTCAAGTAAAAAGCAAGAAGGTTCAAATCCACATGTATGAGTATGAACTCTTTAAGATGAAGCCTCAAGAATCAATCACCTAAATGACAAATAACTTTAATGCTCTTGTCACCACCCTCAAGACACTTGGCAAACATTTCACTAAGAAAAAAGTAAACAACAAGATTCTAAGAATCCTACCTAAGAAGGATTGGGAATCTCGGGTTACTTCAATTGAGGAACTCAAGACCTCTCAACTCTCTCAACCAACGTGCTTATTGGAAAGCTTCTCATATATGAGCTTACAATTAAGTAAAGAGGTGAAGAGCAAGAAGAGAAGGAAGACAAAAAGGAGAGCATTGCACTAAAAGCTTCACAAGCTGATAGTAAAGATGAAAACATTAAAGATTCTAGTGATGAAGATGGTGATATTGCCATGCTCATTAGAAATTTTAAAAAATTCTTGAGAAAACATGGCTCCTCAAGAACAAGAGGCTTCAACAAAAAGTATGAAGGAGAAAGTAAGAAAAAAACCAAAGAAGTTACTTGCTATGAATGCAAGAAACCATGTCATATCTGAAGTGAGTGCCCCAAACTCAAGTTCAAGAACAAAGGAGCAAAGGATAGGAAGAAGGCTTTTAAAGATACTTGGGATGACTCCTCCAAATCAGAAAGGGAAGAGGAACAACAAGAAGTGGCCAACCTTTGCTTCATGGCTCTTGAAGATGAAAAAGAGGTACCATCCATTTCTAACTCCTCTTGTGATGATTATGAATATGACTATGATAATGATGATGATGATGATGATGATGAGAGCTCTATTGTGAGCAAACTCTTGCTTAAATGCAAAAGCTTGCAAAAGCTTACTTTCTAAGAAGAAACATTATAAGCATGAGTTAACTAGCTTATCTAAGGAATTCAAAAACTTGAAAATTGAGTTTTATAAACTTGCTAAGTCAAATGAAAAACTTGCAAGTGACTTGGAATTTTCAAGTTCCTTAAAAGAACAACTTAAGAAAGCAAATGATGAAAATCATAAACTTTCTAAGGAGGTCTTAGAGCTAAAAAATTCCATTTCAAGATTTAAGATAGGAAAAGAAACTCTAGATAGTATTATTGACTCTCAATTTTTTCTTTAAACTCATTTTGTTTTTGTGTTACTCTTGTGAGAGTTGGTGAGTGATTAGAATAGAAATTCTTATTCTTCTATTTTCTAGGATTTAGAAAACGGGAAGTGAGGATCTATTTTAAACGATTTAGTTTAAGTATTTAGCCATTAAAATACTTGGGAATTTAGTTTTAGTGTGAGCCTTGAAAACACTTATGTAAGGCTTGAGTTGAGCCTAAAACTCAAGTTATAAAAATCAATCTAGGGGACTAGATTGTGGTAATTCAAAATCCTAACTTGGGGATAAGTTAGGTAGATACGTAGGATTATTGAGAATCCGAACTCCTTAAATTCTTTTGTTCATCATTCTTTCTTCTCAACATTCTTCTAATTCTTGCTTATTTGTTTTTAAGTTTTGATTTTTATTCGATAGCCCTATTCACCCCCCCTCTAAGGCATTTTTACCTCATAAGTCTAAAGCACTAGCTTTTACATATCTTCTAGCACTTGTATGGTATGTTCTGATTGTCTATATGTTTAAGGATGGAAAGTGATGCTAAATTTCAATTTTGTACCCAAAGCTCCTGGTAAACTTGGCCAAAATCGTGATGTAAACCTTGGATCACGGTATGATATGATTGATGTCGATGCTCCATGTAACCTAGCAACTTCTTTAACATACAACTTTGCTAACTTGTTCAGGCTATGACTAATCTTAATAGGAATGAAATGCGTGGATTTCGTTAATCGATCAACAATCACATAAACCGCATCATTTCCTTGTTGTGTTCTTGGCAATCCTACCACAATGTCCATTATAATGTGTTCTCAGTTCCATTCTGAGATCGGTAAGGATTGTAGGAACCCGACAGGATGCTTATGTTCGGCCTAAATTTTTTGATAAGTTTAGCATTTTGAGACAAATTCAACTATTTCACCCTTTATTCCCTTCCACTAATAATTTCCTTTTATATTCCTATACATTTTTGTACTTCCTGGATGCATAATATACACCGAATAATGTGCCTCTTCCATTAATTCTCTTCTCAAATCACCAACATTTGGTACATAGAGGCTATTTTCAAATTTCAGAATTCCTTCATTATCACAGCTCAAATCCTTCACCTTTCCATTCTTTACATCACTATATATCTTCTTTATTTCTCCATCTATTAACTGCGCTTGTAATATTATTTCCATCAACATGGGCCTCACTCTCAGTGTAGCCAATAATCCTTCAAAAATGCCCAATTCAAGTTCAACACTTAATTTTCTTAATTCTATTAATAACGACATCCTAACAGTGCAGATATAATATAAATTTCCACTTAATTTCTAACTTAAAGCATTCGCAACCACATTACCTTTTCCCGGGTGGTATTTTATTCTATAATCATAATCTTTCAATAACTCCACCCAACACCTTTACCTAAGATTCAACTCTTTCTGGCTTAGGGTGTATTTCAAGCTTTTATGATATGTAACTATTTGACATGTTTGTCCATATAGATAATATCTCCACATTTTCAATGCAAATATCATCATTTCCAATTCCAAATCGTGCATGGGATAATTTTTTTCATGATGCATATTGATGTAGCGGAAGGTAGATAATTGCAAAAATTATTGATTCAAAGGAATACCGATTTGCAATCTTCAAAACCCTATTGATTCTATCAAATTCTAGGGGATTTGGAATAAACAAAGTCTATAATTTTTATTAGAAATCAAAAGCCGTCCAAACAAGGTGAAAAATAAACTTATATACCTAAAATAAACCCTAAATAAACTCCTAATAAAAAGAGAAAAAATTACTAAAATAGAAAAACAGCGATTTGAAGGCCCAAACAATCGAATTTGGCCAAAATTCCACCCAAATTAGCCACCGAAATCACTAAAATTGGACACTCGGAACTTCACTTTAATTACGAAACTGCCACTGCCTATCCAATTTGTCTACGAACTCCAAAGCTTGTTCTTGGACCACATCATCCTTCCTTAAGAAATAGATTCTCAAGCCTAAAATTTCCTTTTTGTGTTTTTTCCTCTCAAGAACGTTTTTTTTCTTCTCCCTAGTCTCCTTCTTTACAATGGCCAACCTCCCTTTTTTATTATCAGCCTAAACGTCTACTTAAGCCACTACCTTCTCTCTCTCTCCAATTTTCCAAAAATTAAGGTTAAGTCCACTTGCATTTTTCATCATTGTTTCTATCCTTCTTTCTCATATTTATGCCTTAAAAGTCTTCAATTCACGCACAAAAATACAGAATAGAGAAAAAAGGTCAGTCTTTGGGTTAAATGCAGCAATAAATAGCATTTATTACTGCAGGAGACAGGTGTGAAGAGGCGCTGCTTCTTCGGTGAGGCGTCGCCTCACCAATCCTCGGCGAGAAGAGGCGTCGCCTTTTCGTTGAGGCAATCGCCTCTACACCCAGGCCTGGTCTGGGCCTTGGGCCAAAAAGTTCGGGCTTGGATTATATTCCAGAGAAGGTTTTGGGTTCTCTTACATTCGAAATTCGGACTACTCATCATTGGGCTTTTGTCACGGGTTGACCAAACCGAGAGTATCTACAATTCAGTTTAATAGTATTATAAGAGCCATAAAGATCTCATAACAACTAATTTAATACGACTGTAAGCACAAAATTTTGAATCTAAAATATTGCCAAAGCAACAACAACTATCTACTAGTCGATCAATCCCAATGATGGTTGGTATTGAGCAATCTTCCTTTTACACATGATCAAAATTAAAAATTTAACAAACTTTTAGTTTAAAATATTCCTTTTGCTTGATAAGCAAGCACTAAATTTCAGTCTAAAATATTTTACTTGCTCAGACTCTTATATATATATATATATATATATATATTTTAATTATCTTTGTATTTAAGTAGAAGTGAATCGTATATATGTTGGAGGTCAAATAATACAAATGTTTTTACAAATTGTTCATCTCCCATCTTTCAAATTATATACATTTTCTAACTAATTGAAATATATATTTCAAATTATAGTTTTAAATAGACCGTAAATAATTGATTTCCACCATTGATCCATTGATTAGCAAACCAAGAACCAAGAATAAAACAATAGAAATAGACATCATTTTTTTACAAAGTAACGTAGAGGTAGATAAGTTAAATTAGAAGTCAGAATCAAATTGATAAGTTTGAAATTAGTTCTTTTAAGAACCAAAGCAAAAGTTTTATATAAGTGATATTATATTTTACATCGATATCAAAGTTATAGATAGATTAGCCCTTATACAGGCTTAGCAGACCTCACTCCAAGCATAACTTAACTCTTACTTTATTAAGTGGACATAAAAAATGCTCTAGTTAAGATTTACTGTTATAGCAATTTTTAACTTGATTTTAGCCCTGATAACAGCCGAATTTATTCTTGCTCAAAACATAACATTTGTAGTTCAAGACTTTAACTTGAAATGTAATCTTGAATCACTCAATTTGGAGTTGTATTGAGGGACATACACACTGAAATCTTTATAGTGTGTTGGCTGCCCGCGAAAGTTAAAATTTTAAAGTCTAAAATGTTGGCCCATTTATTTATTTGGATCTAAACGTTCTAATCGTTATCTGAACACGTATAATTACTATTCTATCTTTAATTATATAGCTCAATATGAATTCATGTCTAAAATAATATGAATTAAATAGCCCAAAATAAAAGGTAATAGTTAGAAGCCCCAAAGAAACATGTGGACTTTATGAAAATGAACTCCCATCTTGCTTTACTTGCTTAATCCAACAATTGAATCAAGTCAATAAACCTTGGTGAAGCCTCCAAATTGTTCAAATCATGTGAAGCAACACTCTTATATATTTTAAACTTCACAAATCAACCTATTAATAGCTACTTAGACTTTCTTTATTCTTGATCTTGTTATTAGTCCTCAAATATTGTGCAAAACATCCAAACCTTTGTTATTTGAATTAATCACGTGCTATTCTCCATCAATTTTTTCATCATTGTATCATAGCGTCGGTATGTGAAATAATACAATATCTTTTATAATTTTTTCATGGTATCAAAGCAGGTCATGTGAGGTCTATAAATTATTTTTATTCTACTATTTTGCTGCAATTTGATTTTCTTTCTTGAAATTTTACTCTTTCATATTTTGTTTGTGTTTGTACTCTATTTTTTTACTTTGTTTTACTTTATTTTTTTTAGGAAAACATAATTTGATATCTTTTATTTGTCTTTAAAAATCAAATTTATATCACTAAATCTTTTATTTCCTACATTTTAAGTTAATCTTTTTACTTGTTTTTAAACATAATTTCCTCAAATATGAGGAAAAAAATTGTGTTTTAATTTAAATCTATTTTACTCGAGACATTTTTGTCTATAAACTAAAATTTTTTTATGAGACTTTTATGTCTCAAACCTATAAAATGAATGGAAAAAACAGACATGTCTCAAAACTGCAAAATGAATGAAAGAGACCGATGTTGTCTCAAAACTACAAAATGAATGATGGACATCGACGTATCTCAAAACTGCAAAATAAATGGGTAGACCGATATGCCCTAAAAATGCAAATGAAATTGTTGTTTAATGGCCTTGAGCCACATTTACTTCTTAATTAAGAAGGAGATTTTACTGTAATGAGGAACTTCCTCACCAACTTGTAGATTTATTTTCTGAATCTTTGTCTAGACCAATTATAATGGGGAGGGGCCAGGGAAGGCAGTCTCAAACCTGAGATCCACCATTAATGCTCCAAGTAGCTTGAATTTTTTTTTTCTTTTTTCTCTTTCAAGTTGGGTTTGTTTGATCTCCATCAAACTCTAATTTGAAGAGGAGATGCAGAATTAAGCAATAAATTAGTGGGGATGTTTTAATTATAAAATAAAGAAATAAATTTTTTAAAAAGAACGTATAGAATGCCTACAGAAAATTAAAATTTTTTTTTAGTTCATCCCATATTGGGAGATTATAACAATTTCAATACTATCAAATTCACTATTACAATCTATTATAAACTATCAAGTTACTTATCACAAAAAAATAATTTATTTTATCTTCAATTTTAAATTAATTATCAATTAAATCCTACTTTAAAAGTCATTTGAATTTGTTCCTTTAATTTTATATATTGTATCAATTTTATCTAATTTTATTAAAAAAATCTCATTATTTTTTTAAAAAATCACTTATAAATTTCTATAAGATAAATTCACACTCATTCAATTTTTTTCTTCTAAAATCAAATTATAGATTAACTATATCCAAGTAAGGTACATTTATATAAAGTAATGAAACATGGAATTTTCTGATGATGTTGGTGCATAAAATAGTGAGAAAGAAAAGTGTATATGTGTGCGTGTGTGGGGTGGTAATTAACATATGAAGCTTATAATAATAATAATAATAATAATTGAAAGTTGGCGATAACTACGATATTTATTGGTGGGAATTAAGGATAAGAATAGGCATACAATGTTGTTGTAAACTGTCGGCGACACAACACAAGAAATGGTAAGAGATCCAATGCCTGCTTCAGTTGAATTTACATACATATGATAATTCGAATAAGACTATCCTATCCTATCCTATCTTATCCCATCTTTGAATAAAACTAAACTAGAGCTAGAACTAGAAATAAGAGTGTAATAAATTGCGGTTAAGCAAAATAAAGCACGGATCGATTTCAGGCAGGCATCAATCATTTTCATCACATACTATAATACTTTATCCGTTCCATTTCAATTGTCTTTTAAAAAAATAAAATTTTTTTCATTTCAATTATTTTTTTATATTACTAATAAAAAATAAAATTTTATTTTCAATTTTACCCATATATTGGTTTTAGAGTAAGTTTTCTATTGAAATAATTGTGATTCACACCAACTTTTAGCCTTTTTAAAAAAGGATTATATTTTCATTTGCACCTATGATTATATCTATTAAATATGACTCTTAATTTTTGTGACATTACCTTAAAAGACAATTTAAATGGAACGGAAGGGGTACCAACTAGGGGCAGAACCACCTAAGAGAGTAAGGGGTCATTGTGACATTACTTTAAAAGACAATTGAAATGGAATAGAGAGAGTACCAACCAGGGGCCAGGGGCGGAACCACCTTAGAGGGTAGGGGGCCATGTCCCTCTCAATTTTTTTTTTCAAAAAATTATTTTGAAATTTTTAAATAAATTTAATGTTTGTCCCCAAATTTATGTATATTTTTACTTTAACCCCTCGATTTCTATTGAAATTTTATCCCTTATTATATTGTAATTCAATTGTGCCCCCACACTTCCAATTCTAGTTCCGCCCCTGATACCAACCCCTAATTAGCCTGAAAGCTGCTGCACTATAACAACAACATCAACAACAACAATTATATACTAATACACAACACTTCTTTAATTGCTAAAACAGGAACATCACTTTTGAACCATATTTAGATATGCATCCATTTTTTCATATCACGACTTACACCAAGGGGTATTTATTTTAACAGTTGGGATGCAGCTGGTAGCTGTTCAATTTTCAACAGTAGAAAAACTCATTTAGTTAATTTTTTTTAAAAGGAGCTGATAGTTGTTGGATACCCAAACAACATCCATTCATATAAGTTCCAATTTGGAGTTTTTCTCCAACAACTCTTTATTTATAAATTATATTTACAATCTTATTCTTACCTTTTTAACTTTAACTAATTATCATTACTTAATAAATTATTATTTAGATAATTATTTATTAAAAACATTAACAAAATATTAATATTATAGTTATTAATAATATCAACAACATAAATAAAAAATATTAATAATTTTTTAATAAAAAATTTTACTAACTCATTATTTCTAATATTAATAATAGTAATAATATTAGTATTTTATTTAAAATAAATTATCAAAGAAAAGTAGATATATTCATTTTTCAAATTATATAAAAAAAATTATCTATAATATTTTTTTTATTATAGGCATTAAATAATTTTTACCATACATTCTATTGTTAATATTTATATTATATAAAATGTCTATATATGTAATTAAATATATTATCAGCAATCACTACTGTAATTTTACTAAACACTTAGTATCGGTTAACTATAGCTATCAGCAACAACTTAGCTAAATAGGTCCCAAAACCATTTCTTTTCTCTTTTTCTTTCTTTGTACATAGAAGTGATTCCTAGAAATTACAATTCAAGTTTAATTAAGCTTTTAAGAGCAAAACAACCAGTTTTGCATTAGTAAATTAAATTAAATTAAAAAAGAATTATATTATTTATGTATAAAATAAAGGACAAGAAATAACAGTGCAAGTATGCATATATACATTACTCACAATATCAATCGCATTCACAAATATAAATCAGAAAATGATTTTTCCTTAATATTACCCCGCACACAAATGTAGTGTGTGTGTGTGTATATAGTACAAATTAATGAAATGGGGCATTGCCATTTGATGATTGTTTGCAACCAAACGGCAACAGTAGCCATGTTATTCATAACTAGCTAGCAAGCTAGCTAGTAGCAAATGTAACATGGAACGTGTTGGTGGTGCTGCAAAGCAACAGCTACCAGACACCAGATTACTAGCATTAATTCCAGCACACACATACACACATATATATATGTCAGAGATGTACTGTGATCTATTTCTGTATATCGGCAGTCATGTGGTGGAAAGGAGTTAGTACTAGCTAGCATCTTACATGAACAACAACATTATTAGCTGGCCACGTACATATATATATATACATATTCCATAAATGAACCATATATGACTTCTTTTGCAAAAGGATATACATAAATGATTAATTTGCACTTTAGGGCTCTTGATTTTTATTTATTTATTTTTAACAAGAAAAAGAATACATAGATGCATATATAAATGAAGGCATTAGAAAGAAGGAGCTCCCTTCAGTCCAAGCACAGAAAAAGAGGGAAGCAAAATTATCTCCCGCATCATTCATACAACCACAGTAGCTAAAACAGTAATAATCCCTTTGTCTACTAGTGCTTGAATGAATGAGTCGGCAGATACTTGTGCCCCTTTACCCAATCCATGAGTGGGCTGAAGGAAGCTCCCTCACATATACACTCTCTTCCTTCAACTCAACCATGTATACTTATAAAATACAACATTTTCTTCCACTGCTACTGCACTTAATTATTATACTTATATATATATCTATATTAACTAATCACAATACTAAAGAAAATGGCAAAGCATGCATAGAGATATCTAAAAATTAATATGGATTTGCATTTCTTGATCAATTAAATTTTTTTTTTTTGTCAACAATACACATAAAATGCATGGAAACAGCTGCTTGACAAACTTCAATGTACCTTCCTATTTGTACTCTGTTAATTATCCCATGCAACAATCGTAAAATGAATATCATACAGATACAACACCGCAAAATGCTGTTACTCAATTAAGAACAAAATAAAGTAGAAGAGATTTACTTGCCCTGTTCTAATTAAGACTAGTGTAAAATCAGAGATTTCAGACTTCTAAAAATGTCTACCCAGAGTCAGCCTTATAAAAGTCTCTCTCTCTCTCTCTCTCTATATATATATATATATATATCTGTCTTGTATTAGCACAACAACATAAACCCTACAATTAAAACTTTGCAAAGCCTATTAGCCAACCTTGAATTCTGAAATAAGAGTATGAAAGGTATTAAGTAGCACAGAAAGAGAGAACTGTAGAATGGAAGACTTTGGTTCTTTTAGATACATAACTGTAGAGGGGAAACATACATATAATTTGTTGTTTAAGCTCACAAGATTCAATTAAAGATGCTTATAAGATTCAAGAAACCTGCATATGGGGATTTTGTATTAATAACATCGGGTTTAGGGTTTTAGTCAAAAAGAACAACTATCTGCAAATTAATATGATATGATTCAGCCATCGGAAATAGTAAGCATATAGAAAGAAAATATATATACATAAAAGATGATACTCAAAAGAGAAAACCCTAAATTAATCTGAAGCGATGGTCATGGCATGAGGTTAAAACCTACTTACCATAGGCATGTATGAGTATAGGGCTTAAGAAAGAAAAAAGAGGATCGAACTGCATATAGTTTTCCTATATACCCCAGATTAATTACGGTGAAGAAGATACTACTATTGTAATTAGTTTGAAGAAAGAAAAATAGAATAGAAAAGAGAGAGGATTAGTAGAAGAATATATATGTGAGGAAGAGAAGATGATTTTTAATTATTTAGATGGGGAAGGGGAAGGGGAAGGGTCATCGTCATCCTGGGAGTTAGACAGGAAAGCGACTCCAGATCTTAACATATCTAACAAGAGATATAGAGAGAATCTTTCTTTATGTTACTGCCTCTGCGCAGTGGAAGGATTCCTTCCCCATCTGTATCACTATCATCAGAAATGAATTAAGGAGTACTACTACTGTAAATAAGGCATTTAAGATCTCAACTGTGACCACACTACTCATGTACATATGGTAACACCAACCACAAACCAATAGCTATATATATATATATATGAACAAATGAAATAAAAGTTTAATTTGTTTTGAAGTGGATTACTTTTACCTTTCTATGCTACTTGGTCACTCAAGTTCATGTGTTTCCGCCAACTGCTGCATCTGCTAGTAGTTGCTTTTCGACTTTCTACCCTAACCAAGAACAATGGGATGGGATACATACCTACAAATCAAAGCTAAAGGTACCCAATTCACCTACAAGCCCCGCCCCACCCCACCCCACCCCACCTCCCCTCTCTTCTTCCTTCTATGAGAAAGAAAAAAAAGAGAAAAAGGAAAAAGAAAGAAACAATGAACGAACCCAACTTGTGTGTTGAAACACTTATAATATGCTGCTTGGATGAATCACAAACATATATATACACACACAATATTCTTAAATGAGTAAACAGTGCTTCAGATGAATAACACCACAATCTATTAAAAAAGAATCAAAATGTGCTAACCAAAGATAATATAATTACATAATATTTTTGCTAACACAAAAATGAACAGAAACTTCGATAATCCTTTATGTGGGTAGTGCTGCCATATATATATATATATATATATATATCACAAGTGTGCAAGGAATTAGGAGGTCAACTGATGTCCGGTTGTCGGTTTCATATATATCACGTGAATTGTACACGTACGAGTTTAAGTGGGTTAATAAGTTATAAAACAGGTTTGACGGGTTATTTACGCGTGGCACAAATAGTAAAAAATGTGAACATTTTATTGAAGAAAATATGGTTCAAATTCCATCTCTTATTTCTCTTCTTATGGCGTTGGGAATTAACAATTTCTACTAGTTCAAAAAAAAAAAAAAAGATTTCATGATATGTATTAAGATTTCAATTTGTAAGTGAATTACATATTTATTCATTAACCTATTAGTTTATTGAAAGGAATTGTGTCACTTGACTACTTTTAGTATACTTTTCATATACGTTGAAAATGTTGTAATCAAACAGATATTTATATTTCTTGCTTATCCAAGGTACACTATGATTAATTTGGCAGATATAATGTGAAGATTAAGAAACAAGACGGCAACATGGTTATAGGATAAAATGGTAAACAGAGGTTTTGTAAGAGAAGAGAAATTGAAAAGCCTTGAAAAAAAAAATTTAATTGGGGGTTACGATACTAAGTACAACTACAAAGAATGGATCTGTGACAAAAGAGAATAAGAGAGTGATAGTGCATTACAGTGGTAACACATAAACCACTGTTGCTTTGAGACTGAAAGGCTCTGATAAAAAACAGCACTGAATTCAAAACGCTACAAAGTCGTTTAAAATTGCACACTCTGATCTGCATCATCACAGCGAGTGCTTTTGTGGAGACCACATTAATATTGACACTTTTTTTTTTTAATAAGGGATTGGTGCCATGCCCTGTAATTTATATACAAAGGGTCTTACTTGCCATCATCATACTGTTTAGGTTATGGGGGAAACTTTTTGCAAAGTCACCCTGCTTTTGATTGGAATTTTGGGCACTTGCATTGCAATTGCAAACACCACCATGTCCCCGTGGATCCCATTGCACTTACGTTTAAGCTTATATATATCATAAATTAATTCAAACTACCATTGCATGATCTAAATACTTCACCTTCCTCATCCATCAATGCATGCTCCCTCCTACTTTTCTTTTGCTAGCTCCTAGCTATATGTTTTAGTACTGTCATGAATTAATTATGCTATAGCTTATAAATGCTAGTATGGTACCATCTCATAGTTAAAAAAATTTAATATTTTTTAAGTACGGACTGGCCTATTAATTTTTTTCAATTTTTTTTAATAACTGGAAGGTCAAGAGGAGGAAGAATCAAACTCATAACCTCATGTTAATCTTCTTGAGTTCACTGTTTAGTTGTATAAAATTTTATATAAAAATGAAAATAGATTTTTTCATCAATGAAAATTACATGTAGATACATATTTCATGAAAATCAAGTCAAATATTATTATATAATTTTCATGTCAAATTATTTATATATTGATCAAATATTTAAATATTAAATGTCATATATTATTAAAATTTATGAAATAAAATATATTTTTTGAAACAATGAAGTAAAATATATAAATTGATAAAAATAGTTATTTAATATATTTTTATATATAAATAATATTAATTTCAATTCTGATTTTAATTTTTTTTTAAATCAAACATTTTATTAAAATTTTAATTTTAGAATATGAACTAAACCATCCTTTAATTCATCTTTAATATACTTTTTAAGTTTAAGAAAAAATAAAGAAAACTTTTGTTTTTGAACAAATTAAGGGTTGGTAATAGTCGTAACAACCGATATATATATATATATATATATATATATATAAGATATGAAGATAAGGAAAATGAAAGCAAATTGGAAGGCCAATCAATGGCCTGAGGGAGAGGGTCCCATGGCCATTCCCCTGAGTTGTTGTGTGCAGATAATTAATGGCCAATAAACGAGAAAGCTTTGAGATTTTGGAAACAAGAACATGTGAATGTGATATTGTTTTTGTATACTATGATTCCATTCTGAGCACTAATCTTTAAAAAGGGCAACGTGTTCTCACAATCTTCCACAATGGGAAACAGTCCTTAGCTACACACCATGCCATTGCCAATCATCTATATATGACTATACCCCTCACCATAATGTTCACTACTATTCTCTGTACCATGGGACCTACAATACAACTCAAAGGAGTGTAATATATCAATGTGAAACCTTAATCTTAAGCTGAACCAAATTAAACTTAAACTGCATTAATGCTCTTAATTGCTTCATGTGTAGCTTGCTTTGAAGCAAAATAATTTGACTCGCGTCTGAGAGAGCAATCTAAGTAATAACTCTTTTTAAGGATATTTTGAGGTGCAGAATTGGAATTCTATCATCGTTGATTTAAAGGAGATAACTGACTCCTACCATACATAGTCCATCAAAATTTAGATCATATAATCTCCTTATTTAAAAAAAAAATAATATGACTCACCAAATTAACCATGCCTTTGTACATCACATCACATATATATTCAGTAATTTGAGATGCTTAATGTAAAGGATAACTTCGTACTGTAGGGCATCCTTTGGTTCAGCTGCTACCCATAATTGAAGCCTCCAGCTAGCGTTAGTCGACAGTTGAAAGTCACAGCTGCAGCCTGCGGAACCGGTGTGTCTGAGTAGTAATATTAATTTAGAGAATAAACTCTGAAGAGACATGACGAACGTAATGAGCCAAATGGACGCAAAGCATTGCAACCTCAGCTAAAAGAAAGTTGAAAAGGACTGGATGAACCAGGTAACTTTTTCTTTTTTTCATTCTTTAATTTTCTTTTTTAAAAAAAGAAGAATGAAAAAGCTGACGAAAAAAAGAAAAAAGAGAAGAGAATCTATGTTATGTTATGTTGACTAAAGCTGTATATGGAAAGGTTAGAATATTGTAATACTAATACATCAGGAAAGAAAAGATTTAATTTTTTGGTTCTTCAGTTCATGAATAACATCCATACGGTTTGCTACTTATAGCTGGATTACTAAAATACCGTATATAACAAGAAAACATAACTAGCAACAATTGCAAAAAAAAAAGGGAAATATTGAAGCCTACTGGTTGCTTCTGGAGCAAAAGTGGTGTAGGCAAATTAATATTGAAGCCTGATGTTTCTATTAATTTCTGCATTTAAAGAAAGCTTATGAGTCCATGAATATTAATTAATTTCACCTAATGAATTTTATTATTTATCAAACTAAGCAAAAGAGTGGAAATTTTGAGACTCAAGCTATGACAAAAGAAAGTTTCATCCAAATTCATATATATATATATATATATATATATATATATATGGATAATCATACATGTCGAGATTCACAACGTCGTGGGTCCTATTAAAAGATAAAAAGAAAAATTTTACTTTATTTTTGTCCTTAATATAGGGAGGCCATCTACCTTAGAGAAATGTGTTTTTGGTAAAATGTGAACTGTTTATGTGGCGCGTATATATAGGCATAACCCCTAATTTACCCCCTATATTTTTATTTTATTTCGGATTTTCCATATGCACTTTTATTTATCTACATTGAGTCCCCACACTATTATTTTGACATACATTGAGTCCTTATTGGGGACTCAATGTAGACAAATAAAAGTGTGAAAAAAAATTCGGATCAAAATACAAATGCATGGGGTAAAATAGGAGTTATACCTTCTATTTTGCATTTGTTAGGAATAACATTACGATTAGTTTTATAAATTATTATATTATTTTTCAATTAAATTCTATAAAAAAAATTTTTACAATCAAATTCTATAAATTTTAATTAATATTTCTTATATGAATAAATTTTTTATATTTGGATAAATTCAATTAGTTTTGTCAACATTATAATTTATGTTATATTTTAAATAAATTTTAAATTCATTGTATTTCAATTAGACAATTAAAAAATATTTCTTT
>CATIWM010089717.1:0-15668 GCA_949671775.1 Mallotus repandus | reverse complement strand
TATCTTTCATGTTAAAAAACTTATATTATTTTGCTAGAATAAAAATACATATTAAATATATTACGAGAATTATTAAATTAATTAATATTCTACAAAAATAATTTATAATTTAAGATAAATAAAAAATCAACTTATAATTTTGGAAAAGCATATTATAATATTATTTTGAGCTAATAACTCCAGAGGCTAACATGCTCTAGAAAATGAATGCAACATGGACTTCAATTTATTAACATCTAAAGAATTTCTTGGTGCAAGAAGTTATTATTGGAAAGCCTTCTGGTGCCAATCTAATTTAGATTCATGTCTATTATTGTTGTTAATTCCATTGATTTATTATTTTTTTTTTGTTAATTTTGTATTGTAGGTATCCATTCAATCAGTTGAACATTTATTGGAAGATGGTATAGATGTTAGGATCTAAATGAATTTTTGCTGCAAAAATATAAGATATGTTGACATTAGAATTACTATTAGGCACTAATATTTTTTATATTTACACTTGATCATTTGGACTTATTATTATTTGTAGTTTTTTTTATTGTAGATATAATAGTGAATTTAACTTATTTGTAAGGTTTTTTTTTTCAACAATGTATTGAATTTATGGTTATTTTGCAATGAATGTGTATTTAATATTTATTATATATTTTATTTTAATTTTTTAAAATTTATTATTATAAAATCAAAAAAATTAAATATCATAAAACTCATTGCTAATAAAAGATTTAGCGATGGAATTCTTATTTCGTAGCTATTTTAAAATTTTGTCACTAAAATCACTTATTAATTTGCTTACATAATACTGAATTTAGCGACAGAATCTAAATTCCGTCGTTATTTTAGTGATGAAATTCAGACTCCATCACTAAATTTAGTGACAGAATCTAAATTTCGTTGCTATTTTAGTGATGGATTGGTTTTTTCCGTCGCTAAAAATAGCGATGAGCATTTTAACGAAGGAAATTTTTCCATCGATATTACGTCGCTAAGGCAGTTAGCGATGAATTTTTAGATGCTAAATCATCAGTTTCTTATTGTGTAATTGCTTAAACCACTTCCAATCTTGAAGAATATGGTATCTAACAATAGTTACAAAAAACATCATTAATCCATTTAATTAAAGCATATCTCTAGCTTTTTTTTTGAATGAAATAAGTAGCATATTGTTAATTAAAAGGAGGGGCATCCTTCAAAATACCCAATACATCATAGGGAGGCACATTCTCCATTAACATAGAAATATCTTAAAGATTTAAAGCCAACTTAGCTATAGAATGGGCAACAGAATTATTCTATCCTAGAACATAACACATACTTAAAAGAATAAGGAAGTCGCTAAATATTGTCATAAATAAGGTCGAGAACAAAAATACCTATCCATTTTCAATATATATTATGTTTACCGTAGCACTATTTGACTCAACTTCAAGGCAAGTGAACCCAACATCAAATACAATCTAGAGATTGAAAAAGATAGCTTGAGCTTTTAAAATTTATATAGAATGCTCTAAATCCTAACATTTACTAACGAAGTATATGACTTCTCCTTGATGATTTCTAATAACCACACCAAAACTATAATGCAACAAATTAATAGAGTGAGAAATATCTATATTGAGCTTGTACCAAGAAATATTAAGAGCTTGTCGTGAAATTGCAGAAGAAGGCTAAGGGCAAGGCAAAGAATCCTGCAGGGAATTAACATATTTGAAATAATATAGTTGTTATATTGCCTTATTACTAACTTCATGAGATGGAATAACTTGAATCCGTGCATAATTTTTTTATTTCTAGTACCAAACATTCCACAAAATCCAACAAAAATTGATCCTGAGGCAAATGAGAATCCAAAAAGGACAACTAGTCATAAAGAGATTTATATGGGAAATGATCCACTCTCATAGATAAAGAACTATTTAGCCATGCTCTAAACCCAAGGACAATACTTAAATATATACAAAGTAAACTCACCAGAATTTCCATAAAGCTGACTATCATTTGAATTGAGAAGCCTCTCGTTGTAAGAACTTGTTAGTAAAGGAGAAAATTATACTTACACCTCTATAAGAAATTTTAGCTATTGGAGGGATAATGTAGGCAGCGGGGTTTAGCACACGCCCAAGTCTCTTGTAATCATGACATTGCTTGAGTTCAGGACTCTAGGGAACACATACACACTATCACAAAGATGTGGCATGAAGATGTGAAAATTTCACCCAGGGTAATAACTGGGACAATTCTTTAGTGGTGCTAACTCGATTATTTAAAAGAGAGTTAGTTAGTACCACACCGAGAGAATTTTGGGCATGAAATACCAACTTTTTTTAGTCTCATATTATTTGGATTTATCTTATTAATTAATATTTTATTCTTCTAATTAAATGCAATTTTATTTAAACCCAACATTCATAGCAACATAGAAGGCATTAATCATATAACAAGCAAGTAAAAATGCATAAATTAAAACATTTAATCCCAAAATTAAGCCTAGTCTACATTAGTTTTAGTTAGGTGGGCTAAGTCTGCTTATTATACGTTTAAATAATGAGTTTCAATCTACTCTTTTTAAAATTAATGGGCCTATATCTAATTTTTCTATATGGGCCGACCTAAATTCACATCTAACCTAACACTAATTAATTATAAGCCTTAAACCAATTATTAATTAAACATAATTTACACCTATTTCTAGGTAGTTAATTAAACACAAACTACATCAAATCTCTTAAGTCTAAATTAATTTTAATAAACCCTAATTAAGTATAGATAATCATTTAATTTAATTATTTTACCAAATGAACCTATTTTACTAATTAATTTAATCATATAAAAAATAGAAATATAAAGTATTTCAATTACAAGAAGAATTACACAAAAATTAAAAAATACATAAATAGAACACAAAACCTAATATATATATTTGGCTTGACTTGTCATTTTTTGTGCAATTTTCTCCCTCTAGTATTTTCACATTATTCAACCATGAAATAAAAAAAATACATAAAAGGTCAGTAACTAACAAAAAATAATAAATAAAAATTTAAAAAGAAAAGAAGAAATAGAAATAATGGATGCTTATGATTATATATGTATATCTGGCTTGACTTGTCATTTCTTGTGTAGTTTTCTCTCTATATGTATTTTCACATTATTCAACCTTGAAATAAAAAAAATACATAAAAGGTCAGTAATTAACTAAAAATAATAAATATAAATATAAATAGAAAAGAAGAAATAGAAATAATGGACGCTTATGATTTTCCCTCATCATGGAATTTTATTCACCATTTGTGATATATTACCTTGAGTTTCCTGGCTCTGATTAATGATAGAGTTTTGGTAACACCAAAAGAAAAGTGCAGAATAATAAACATAAGAATAAGTGTTTATCTATAGTCTGCTAAAATCTCTCTTCTTTTCTTTAGTAAACTCACCCCTATTTGTAGACTGAACTCATATAAGTTTTAAGAATTAAAAATATAAATTATCACATTAAAATATATCTGATTAACCTTATCAGATACGACTTATTAAACTAAAAATCTATCAAATAAGGATTAATATGGGATAATTAAAAACAAAAATAAAATAAATAATTGAATAAAATTAGGTCAGAAATAAGTATTTTCGCTTGAAAATGGGTTACTTCCAACCGAAAATATCTATTTTCAATCGAAAATAGGCTATTTCTGATCGAAAACAAGCTATTTCTTACTAGAAATAAGCCAAAAAAGAATAATGTTTATTTTCTACTTAAAATTAGAAAAATTTACAAATAAGTCCTAAAAACATTGCAATTTAGTCCAAGAGCCATAAACCAGATCCAATTAATCCTAATTTCACAGTCAATTGTCATCATAGGGTCCCCGATAGCATCCTTACATCAGGCTATCATGAAATTGGGTGCTTACAGATAGCCAGCAACCATATGTTGATGGGGATATTCAAAATTATTGAGGCCACAAAAAGCAAAAGCATAGTTTTGACCAGTGACACTCACTAGTCTTTTAAGTCCTCATCAATTAGATTAACCATTGAAGCATGAGAACTTTCTAAATTGAAGGTTGTTTAAAACTCACACTTAGATTCCATTGGTCTTGCCACATATTAATGGACCTCCTATTTCCTAATCTTCAATAAATGCTAATCAATAATACTATAATTGTTTTACAAATACTTCATCATAAATAACTTGATTGATAACCTTTTTTAGCTTGTAAAAATAACTCTATAGATCTTATTTAGCCTTTAAGACTTGATCTAGAAAAGAACAAGCATTAGTCAATATTCTCCATTGTTCCTTCACTAATATAGTAAGATTAAAAGATTGTAAGTGACAGAAATCTATGCCACCATCAAATTTAGACCTTGAAAGATTATTCCAACTCATCTAATGTACTTGGTATTGTCTTGACACATCATTCCACCAATAATTACTTATTAGAGCTTGTAACTCTTCATAAAAAGAATTTAGAGAGCAAAATAACTTATTATGTATGAAGGAATAGACTGAATCACCACCTTAATAAGATATCTCTTTTCCTATTATAGGTAGTAACTTCTTCTTTTAACTTTGTAATTTTTTTAAAATATGTTCTTAAAGAATGGAGAAAATTACTTTTTTTAGATTTACTAAAGAAATTTGACAATCCAAAATTCATGAGTGATAAGTAACCACTAGAATGCTCAATACCTTTTTAATTGCCTACCTTTGGTCCAATGGCATATAACTACTGAAAGAAATTTATGATTTGTCAAAATTCACCACTTAACCAGTTGTTATTTCATACATTGATAAAATTTCCTAAGCTTATGACATTCAAGAAAAGTTGAATAAGTGAAAAGGATAGTCATTTATAAAAAAAAATAAGTGTGAAATAGTTGGGCTAGCCCAACAAACATATAATGGATGCAAATCCCCAATATAAACCGCCCCTTCTAAGTAAAGTAGACAACACTTTTGGAACCAACATAAATAGATATGGCAAAAGCATATCACCTTGATGTAACGCACGCACAAGCACCAAAGAACCTATAGGAGCACCATTAAAGAGAAAAAGAAGATACTATAAAAATGCATGTCATAATGAGGTGAATCAAATGAGTAGGGAACTTCATACAGTGCATGATTATTTCTAAAAGCAACATTCCATAAGATCATAATCCTTGCTCACGTCAAGCTTTAATACAAAGCCACCTCTCTTACCGTTCGTCCTACGCTTCATATAATGAAATATATTAATGGCTACTAAAGCATTATCTATGATTAATCTACCAGGTATTAAGGCACTCTGTGTTTGATAGATTAAGGATGGTAAGACAAGCTTCAAATAATTGGCTAACACTTTTAAAATAATCTTATACATGACATGACATAGACTAATTAGTCTAAGATCTTTCATCTTTTGAGGGCACTTAACTTTAGGAATTAAATAATATGCTAAGAATTGCATTGTTATCATTTTATTACATTAATTGCATTTTTATTAATTTTTTTCATTTTTATTCTTCTTCTTTGATAAATTTGTTAAAATTATCATAAAGTCCGCATTTTCATGGTAAAAATAACATTTTTATCACTTTTATTATTTTGATTGCATTTTATCACTTTCATTATTTCTTAATTGCATTTTTTATCATTTTTATTTTGGATAATTGCATTATTTATTTATTTATTATTACTCTTGTGATTTTTTTATTTTAATTCCCTTGCATTTTCATCATAAAATCCCTATTTTTATGGTTAAGATGTCATTTTTATTATTTTTATCATTTTTATTATTTTATTATTTTCATTATTTTTATTTCTCCATTTTAATTTTCTCAAACTTTCCTTGTCATAAAATTCTATTTTATAATAAAAGTGACAACTTTGCACTAAAATACTTAAATTCCAAAATATTGCATCATGCATCTTCATTGGCATTTTTGTTTGCTTATTTGTTTAAGTAATCTTATTATTTCAATTTCTTTTCTTTTCTTTATGAATAATATATAAAATTGCCCTAAATGTGATGTGTGCTTGCATGTTTGTGGAAGCTAACCTTTGTTTTGCAGGTTCATTAGAATAGGTTTCTCTTTTATTTTCTATCTTTGATGTAATTAATAAATAGGGAATTTCCAATGCAATGTAATCCTTAATCCTGATCCCCTTTTTATTTTCTATTTTGGATGTATTCATTAGAGTAGGCTTTCTCAAGGGTTGTAATCCTTAATCCCTTTCCCCCTTTATGTGTGTGTTTATTTTCATTATTCTTTCTTGCATACTTGTGTGCTACTTGCTATGTGCTTCCTTGTGTGCATTATTACTTGTTTGGTTGATCATGGTTGATGAATACTTATTTATTTTTTTATTTTGTGATGTATATGTGCCAAATTCAATTATCCCACATTTCAATTCTCAATTTAAATTGACTAACAAATCAAGAGTGGTAAACGCATCATAAAACTGAAACAAGGGTAAAGGAATGAATGATTAAGTAATGTATGATAAGAAGCAGGATAAGTAACTCCTACCCCCCGAACCCAAAATCTCTGGTTAGGAAAGTGAGTTCTTAATTCACTTTCTCCCAATGAAAGTCGGGTGGCAACTCCAATCGACAAAGCCTATTAACCCTTCCACATTAATAATAGCCAGTAGATGATTGCCTTAGCCTGTGTGCCCTGACATCCCACTAATCTTATCCTATTAAGACCTACAGAACAAAATAACCTTGTCTAGTAGTTCTCTCGAGTCTAGCATTCTGGTTAGGAAAATAGGGTACAATTCTCTCGAGTATATAAAAGAATGCTAGACTCACTGATCGGAGTTTGTAACCCTTGTCATAAGGAGGCATTCTTGCTAAAGGAACCCTTAGTCATAAGCCCAACTCAGCCCATATAAATAAACAAGTAAAAATTTCCCCTTGGGTCCTACTTAGCTTTTGCATGATTACCCTATCTTGATGTTGTTCGTTTGATCTGACATTTAAAAATGATATGACGCCTCTAGTTTTTGTCACTAATTGTTGTCATTATAATAGTTCTCATAGACTTCTCACTCTTAGACTCATATAATCCCTGTCTACCTCTTGGAAGCTCAATACATAAGGCATGACAAGAATCATGCACCTCAGTTTGGATAGTCAGTAAGAATTGACAAATAGTGGCATCTTTTAAGGGTTGAACCAATGAGATGTCATCCATTTTTCCTTATCAAACCAAATGGATAAATCAAGAATTTGGCTAGATTGTAGACATTTATGTCAAGAGAATCAAATTGTAAACTATCGAATGAAACTCTCATATTTCTTAGTAAACATATTGAATGTCAATGAGGGGGACACAAACTTGGATCCCTCATGTTGACTACAGTTCATGTGCTCATGGGCACTCATGGACTGTAGACAACATATGTGACCCGATGATTAGGCCTCTCATTGACATTGTATGTTTACCTTGAGTACATTTGAGTATCACTCCCTAGCTTACCTTTTAAATCCAATCAACATAAATTGAAACAACCTAGTCTAACAGTAGAACCATAGTCCCATGATGTCTATGATTCAGAACCCACCTAGGACAAAAATCTTTACCACATGGAGTGATAAGGTTGGAAGGAGCAATTGCTTGTGTTTAGTTTGTTCATTTTGCAGGTTTTCTTTTTATGCTAACCTCGTTTGTTTATTTTCTTTTCTTTTCTTTTTCCTATGCATACATACATATATATAGGGGGAATTTTATCCTGAACTAACCCATGATTTCTTTGCAGCCATTTTTCACATCATTGCTTATAATTGTCATGCCATGCATACACGCTAACTCACCTGTTTTGCAGAATATGCCATATCATGGACATATGCATCATCTCTTTTCCATCCTAACCACCATATTTGTGCAGCAAGATAGCTCCCCGAAAGCCTTATAAGCTTTAGGTCTCTCAACCCCCCAAGGAGAGTTAGGAACGATTAGGCATCAAAATGCCTAAACAATTTGGGAATTAAAACCTCAGTGACTTACTGAAAAAGCATGTGAAAATATTTTTGGCTAATGGGGGCTTAACCGATATCCTTTGAGCTAAAATCAAGACTATCCTTAAGACCAAAGTCAAAAGTACCTATAGGCAAGCTCCAAATGTCGTAGATGAGATCATCCTCTTAGACAAAAATGGCAAGGGGGCACCTAACACTCCTAGTTCTAAGATGAATAGAAGGAAAGAAGATATGAGCATACTCAGGGAGATTGAAGGCAGTTGTGAGCTCTCTGAAGAAAGGCTTTTCCAGTCCTTTTCCAAGATAACTAGTGCAACTACCTCTTAATTGGCAATGGGATCCAAGATTTAGCCTACAAGATCACTCAGTTTGAGGTTCAAATAAAGTGTAAGATTGCTTAACTTAAAGTCCTAGTGAAGGAAAATACTGATACCTTGATTAAAGGCTTCAATTAATTTTGTGTGTGTGTGAATGAACTCTGGTAAAACCACTCCAATCATCCTTGTTGTCCTAAGCTTGGCAAAGCTAAAAGTTTAAGAATAGGTAATCAAAGTTCGACGAGTCATGATCCATTATGTCGAAAGTTTCCAAAATTATCAAGAGTCGATCATCACAGAAAATTCTCAAAGCTTGACCTACCCCACTCTAAAGTCTTCCAAGAACTTCAACAAAAAAGACCTCTTGAAGCCTCTTGAACCAAAAGTTTTTCCTAACCCTCTACTAGCACACACTTCCACCAAATAATCAACCATATAACTAACAAATGGTACATCCTAAGGGATAGAATCCAAAACCTTATTAAATCTAGCAAAATCGAAGATTTAAAAAAATAACCCAATGTCAAAACTAACCTTTTACCCAACTACTAAAATATGTATGCATCCTATGTCATCTCTTTAGGGTTCCCTAAGGTTTTCGTGGAAAGCTCTATCCAAGATATTCCTAAGAGTGAAATAGAAAAGTAGAAAGGGAGGAAAAAGAACTTTTAGCAATACTCGAGGCATATCTTTTGAACCTTATTTATGACTCAAATGATGATGAAATGGATCTTTCTGCCTATCAGTACATATCTAGCCTTCCTATTTCCACGCCTCACATGATGATGTAGAGGAGACTAAGCTAGATAGCAATACGAAGAGTAGGTGCGGTCATTGATGTCAATGGGCCATCTGAATTCGAAGATGAAAGAGAGGAACTGAAGGCAAAAAGAGAAGTTTGGGACCAGCTGGAGCAACACTTTGATAAGTTTGACTTCAAGTCAAAGCCACTAGCTGCATCACTACCCTTGTTAAATGCAACATAGTTGATATCCTATTCAATGATAAATCTATCCCTAATGGTGTCTTTATTACTAATCCATCTGAGTATTTTAATGTACCAAGCTCTAAATTTAATGCAATGATATTTGAATTTGCTTATTTGCGTGATTCGTGTCCTAATAATAATATGCATTTCATCAAACCTTGCATAAGCATCTTTGACATTCCTTTTATTAACACTGAACCATTTAACATAGGAATGAACATGGAATCTTGCATACTGCATATTTCAAAAGATGTTACCCCTAAAAAAGAAGAAAAAATGAAAAGAAAAAATAAAAAAGAAAAAAATGAGAGGTAAAATACTTAGTTAGAAAACCCGAGAGGACTAACTAAGAATAAGGGTACTTTCATTTTGAAATACGTGATACGCATCCATGCCTTTGGCAAATGTCATTTAGTGAAAATGAGAAGAAATTAACAAGACCGTATATGTAAAAGGGTAAATTTCTGAATCAATATCTAACACACATAAAGGCAAAATTTACATTTCATTCATTAGTGCAACAATATAGTAAGTGAATAAAGCAACATGGGTTCAAAAGAAATCAGAGAAATATCATAATGGGCCAATCAACCAATGGTATTATCAAAATGTACAATCAGTGAAAGCATAATCAGCTCAAAATATCTAAAGGAACATCAGTACAGTCAATATGAACTATTAGAAAATTAGGGCTCATCCTCATCATCATCTGGAGGTCCTCTCCTATTGAGTCAAGCACTAAAGCAGCAAACACTCAACTCCTTGACTTTAGCCTAAAGCCTTTGAATCTTACTCTGATAGAAGGCCTCCTACTGCTGCATTGCCTCCTCCCGCTGACGCAATATCTATGCATGCTCAGGCTACATCATTATATGCATGCATCAGAATATAAATATCCCATAACACATATGTTACATATTGTGTATACTTGAACAAGTAAAAGTATAGGAATAGCTCACATGGGTCAGAGTCCTGGATATGATAACTAAGCAAGCCCCAGGAGCACTGATTCCAGTACTTAGTCATCTCTCACGGGACCTACAAGAAAGATAGTCAGTACAGCAGCAAATCTAAAGGAATGCTAAAGAGGAAAAACACAATGAGAACTCACATGGGTGGTATTCTCAGGGACAAAGGCAACGGGCTCAGTAGAAGCAAGGACCATGTTGGTCATTATACCACCACAAAGGTCGTACCCTCTAAACAAAGGAATCAAGGGTACTGTAGCATCTCTAAGATACACCTAAACAACCGCAGGAGAAACACTAGCAGTGCCAACACCATTAGACATCTCAGCAGTATCTCCAACCTGGGTCCTCTTTAAACGTGACTGCAAGCATATGAAAGAACATATCAGAATAAAAGCACAGTCAGCATAAAGCAGCATAAGAGAATTAAAACTCACCTGATGAGCAATAGAATAAGAGCCACCAATAGAGGGGACAAACACATAACCACTCATCATGCCATCTATCAACTGGGAAATGAGGGTCTCCGTGTAAGAAACGCCCCCTGGCTCCAAGTTATCATGGGCATCCACCCCTACAATCGCATCCTTTAAGGTAGTACCCACCCGATCCTTCCCTCAAAACATATCAGTAAGAGGGGAATAAGGCACGTGACAAGCAATAGGCCCCTTCTCCAATCTATCATACGCTCACCTAGATACCAGGTGCAGTCAATAGGGGTCACCAGCAGCGTCCTCCTAAATAAAAGCCCAATAGCTCCCTAATTGGCAAAAAAGAACTCAATGTAGAACTCTCCCCACCATTAAAGGTTAATATGCAATAATAATAAACTGTCATAAGAGAATAAAGCCTCATGAATAAGTAAAAAGAAAAGTAGAGAGCGAAAAATAAACCCTATCAAATGTCAACTCCACGAGAATAGTGCACACCTCCTTCAAGGACTACAATCGATCTCTCTAGATTTGAGATGTCCAAAGAGGGAAGCAGGGGAACTTCGGAGGCATCTGAGTGACCATGGTGGGAGGAGTCAAGATGGAGAACTTGAAAGCCCAAATTTATGAAAATAAGAAAGAAATATGTCACAAGCACTCAGGTAAAGAAAAGTAGAAACAATAAAAGGAGTCAAAGCAACTCACATCAACCACTAGAGGGATGTCATAAATCCACGACCCACCTCTGCACACATCACTTAGACCGTGCAGGAGATAGCCATAAGTAGAGGGAACCATAATTATACTCCTATAAGCTGTCGAGATCCCGTAGAAGGTGAAGCAGCCATGAACCCCTGGTGCTGCGGAACACCATCGTACTCATGAGGTAAAACATGAAGCCCTTGGCTAGCCTTTAGGTATCCTATGGTCCACCTCTTAAACTAGCCCTATAGGCATAAATTAGATGATCATAGGAAATAAAGCCTTCCCCACCAAGCCAAAACTCGAGACTACAATCGCACAGTTCAATGCATAATGTTGTCAGATCATTAGGGATATCAAATAAAATCCACCACCCAAAAAAGGAAAACCCCATAATTATGGCGAAGTTGAGGGGTGTGATGTCATCTCCCTGAAGCAAAAATGGAAACATATAGTCTGACCACCTCTCGATTCGGGCAGTCATAGCTACCTGACGGCTCCTTAACACCTTCTATCTGATAGCCCCTGAAGCAAACTGTCAAAGCCTAGTCCATGTATTTGGTCCCGTACGTCCCTCGACAAACTCTGATAGTTCTCCTTTGCTCTGGTAAAGCTACCGGGCAATACCATGGGTGTCATTATGGCCTAATGAAAAGGGAAGTCAATAAAACACAAGCCCTGAATAAAATTTTTGTTATGGATACAAATGACATGTACT
This sequence comes from Mallotus repandus, assembly GCA_949671775.1. Lineage (NCBI taxonomy): Eukaryota > Viridiplantae > Streptophyta > Magnoliopsida > Malpighiales > Euphorbiaceae > Mallotus > Mallotus repandus. The sequence goes on along the minus strand of CATIWM010089717.1, from coordinate 3,571 downwards.
AATTATCCCCTTATCTCTTACTTACAGGTAATTCGAATAAAAGCACCACAGCCTGAATAAAGGAAAAATCTAAGAACTAGCATGCAATCTAGAGGGAAAAGTTTCTAAAGTTGATTCCTAGTGAAAACATCTCTTAAAAAGTTAGAACCTGAATGAGCAAAGCTCATCCTAATAAGGGAAGTATCATGCATGATATTTCTTAAATAATAATAATAATAATATAAAAATATTATATATATATATATATAATAAAAATAAAATATATACTAACAAAATTCACTAATTTATTATGTCCCATTTTGCAAAACAATCTCCAAGGAAAAAGCAAAAAGAAAAAGTTTTAAGTACCAACCTGCTGCCAGTGGAAGTATCATGCATGATAATTCTTAAATAATAATAATAATATAAAAATAATATATATATATATATATATATAATAAAAATAAAATATATAATAACAAAATTCACATGCTAATTTATTATGTCCCATTTTGCAGAAAAATCTCAAAGGAAAAAGCAAAAAGAAAAAGTGTCAAGTACCAACCTGCTGCCAGTGGAGCATCCAGAGATACGCTCCTAAGTTAGAGACCAGTGGAACTGTTTGGCCTCTAATCACCCCATACCAAGTTTAATGAGCTGATACCGACTTCTGATAAACAGCACCACCCACCTCCAAGTCCTCCAGATCAACATCAAGACCCAGATTAGTACATGCTTAGGATATACACTACCAAAGTCTCCTAGCATGGGTGTGTGGTGTGAAGAAGAAAAGAAAAAAACCTAAGGTTTAGAGGATATCTTAAACTACCTAAGTAAAGAGAGAGAAAAAGAGGTGAAGAATGAAGAAAAAATGAAAAATTGAACCTTTTATAGCCTCTAAGGTATGGGTTCAGCCACAACCCATGCATGTGGGTCATTGACCTATGCACATGGGTTAGCAACCCATGCAGACCCACAGCCATGGGTCGTGTGACCTATACTCATAGATCAGGCCCACAATCCTCGTTGTAAGCCTCTAAAGCTCCAACAAGTGCACTGAAGACCTCCTTAATCCCTGATAAAGATCTAAAAGCACTATAGAGTCCCGAGAATAAACCCATGACATGCGCAAGATTCCAAAAGCTCACAACAAAAAACTGAGATGCATATAGAAGAACATGAAAACACCAGGGAAGTCCCATGTACTACTCTGCTTTAAAATTATCAAACACATTCATGCATTCATTCACTTGTAATCATTCATTCATTCCAAAAATCATTTTTGTGCTCTCATAAATGAATTCAAACTAAGAGAGGGGCACATAGCAGAGACAGGCCAGTCGACCCTGACAGTGGTCGTCTTACCTCAACAAAGCTTTTAGAATTTCCCAACTTTGATCTGTAACTCAAAGTCGAGATTTCTAAATTCTAATCAATCTAATGCTTGATAACCTCATGAAAGGAGGAGAATTCATCAAAAGGATAATCACAAAGAATTACAATGCCTAAATAGCTTGAGATTATCACTACAAACCCTTAAATCGATTGAAATGAAAAAATCATACTCAATTACTCTAACGCTCAATCGAGTAAGAGTATTTGAATGATCCCTTGGTAGAATTCATGCTGAGTAATATCAGAAAGTCTGGGAATACCTAAAAAAGGTAACTAATACAGAGAGGCAACTACTCTAATGCTCCCCAAAGGAGTAAGAGTATTTTAAAAATTCTTTGACGGCATTCATGTTAAGTAATATTGGAATGATGGGGAATGCTTAAAAAAGGAAAAAGCCCTGCAAAAATGAGTTGTATGATCAAGCATTCACTTTTGAAAGGGGAATGTTTAGGTGACAAAAAATGTCTTAGTCATCAAAATTCCCAGTAGTCTTATTTTGATGAACCCTCATTTGGGGCGCTTACTTTCCACTTGGTAATAAAAGAATCACTAGCAAAGAAATGTTGATCACATCTTTAAGAAATGACAAGAACTACGCTAAAATGAGACTACCTCAGCCAGGATCGCTCAAAGTTCCTAGCACGCACCTCTCCCCTGTATAGGTAAACCTCCAAAGCACAAATAAAATCTAAATGCATCATGATTTCAAAAACTAAGTCATATTAAATCATCCTAATTTTACATATACCACAATTTTTGAAAAAATATACAGCACACAAGTTTAGTTTTGAGCCTTATTTAGGCTTACTTTTTTGCTTCCCATGCATTAACAAGTGCAAACTTGCTCAATACATGTGAAGTAGGGGCAACTATTGATACTTAAATTTCAACAGTCCCTCAAAGATTCGATGATAAAGGTTCCTGTCATGAGACAGGGGGAGAACTTCTTCTGAAGTAGTCTCGAGTGCTCTAAGACAAAGATGAAGAACCTAAAACACTCCCAAAAATACATACTCGAACCTCAAAAACACTCGAAATGGACCAAAAAAGCCAAAATATATGAAAAACAGGGTTGAGAGCCCAAGGGTCAACCCAACCCACACATGTGGGTCTAACCCATGCGTGTGGGTCGCCTAACCCATGCATGTGGGTTCGACCCACCCGTGTGGGTCCAACCCACACCCATGGGTCAGGCCATGACCCACAAGCTTGGGTCATGTGACCCACATGCGTAAGTCACGACCCATGCCAGTGGGTCGAACCCCTGGGTCTATAAAAACTTAATTTTTACCCACTTTGAGATTTTTGGCACATTTTTCAAAAACACTTTTAGAGAGAGAAACCACTGCTATTTTAAGAGGAATTTGAGACTTTCTCTCTCTTCTAAAACCTTTATTTTGCAAGTGGAGACCTATTTCCAAATACTTTTTAGCCCATCTTTTATTCATTTTTAGGATTATTTAGTACCTCTTTCACCAAACCAAGCATCATCTTTGTCAAAGCATGCATCTAGGGTAATCACCCGGTCCTTTTGAGAATCTCCCAAGTATTTTAATTAAAATTTGCATCTCATATCATTTTTCTCCTTCTTCTACTCTTTTCTTTCATTTTTTTATTATTTTTGCATTTTATTTCATTTTTATTTTATTATTTATTATATTGTGATCAAGGTGTGATTTTGTTATAATTTTTGAAGTTTGGAATAAGATATGTTGAAGGAGTGGGTAGTTCGGGTGATTCCGGCAGTGTTTGTATCATTTTAGCATTATTTGTTCATTTTAATCATTTTTGCATAATTTTTCTTTTTTATGTAAAAATGGATATTTTGGTGCTAAAGTTTGCATTTTTATTATTATTTTCGCATTTTTATTATTTTTATAATTTTTATGTTCTTTTTTGATAAATTTGCCATTTTTATCGTAAAGTTCATGTTTTTATGGTAACATTTTTATCATTTTTATTTTCTTTTTTTGATAAATTTGCCATTTTTATCATGAAGTTCATGTTTTTTATGGTAAAAATTGTATTTTTATCATTCTTATTATTTTATTTGCATTTTTATTATTTTCATCATTTTCGTCTTCTTTTTTTGGTAAATTTTTTATTTTTATCATAAAGTTCACATTTTATGGTAAAAATTATATTTTTATCATTTTCATTATTTCTATTATTTTTATTTTCTTTTTTGATAAATTTG